>JAJTUV010003246.1:0-225727 GCA_021653895.1 Mastomys natalensis
TTAATATAAGCACAAAAATATAAAGCTACTTAATAAACTTTCTTCATTTTCAGTGAAGTGCTTTGGATTTATTTAAATGTTGATAAAATAGTTATGTTTGTTAAAAACACGTATGTCCTTGCCATTATTATTACTTAATTATATTTCACTTTATTAGTTTCTGGGTTGCTGAGTAAATAGCAAACATTTGACACATATCAATTTCCTTTCTTTCAGGGAATCCATGAAAAGACTGGTTCTTTTGTGGCTATTAAAGTAATGAATGCCCGGAAGGTAATCAATACTGTGTCCTCTCTGTATTCTGCTCACTTAATACCCTGTATATGGGATAAACAACTCTAAAGTCATTGGTTTAAAATCATGGTTTCATGCATTAGTGAGTTAATCCAGAATAATTATAGGTTTATAATCACAGTTATTATTGTATTACAATTACTGGTTTGTTATATTTCCACATTAAAAATAAATCACTCATATCATACATTCTAAATATTTGATATTATAAACCAATTGGGAAAGTATCTTCCTCTCTTTTTCCAGTTGATTATATATTGTCGGGATAGCAAAAGAGATATTTCCTTTAATATTGTGTTAAGACTGTTCTGCTCTGTTGTATTTTTCTTCAGTCATTTCTTTTAAGAGTTGAGGCCATTAGATTCCCAATGACAGGTAGAAGGAAAGAAGTTGTCAGAGAAGCATATTTTTCATATATTTTCTGACAGATAAGCAAGAGGAACATTTAATTGGCACTGTTCCTGCTAAAATTCATAAAATTGTGTCACAGTTCATAATCTGTTGTCAAAGAATTTGTGACAAACTGAATTCTGCCCACTTTCTTTAATACTTCACTTTCTCAAGATAATATTAACACAAACATAACAGCAATTAAGACATTTTCATTTCATTATATCCCAAAGGAAAAAATACTTGAAAGACTATGTGGCTTTATGGAGCTGTTGTACCTTACAATGAGCTGTTACTTTGCAATTAGTGACGAAACCGAAGGTGCTTTTGTTTGGCTAGTAAATGTTGCAAACCAATGTGAGATTCAGGGGATTTGGGAGTTTTGTGGATTTATAAAACATAGTTCCTAAATAACCCAGTACATTTTAAAGTAAGACTGTATAAGATAATTTATTTCCTTATTTTAACTTATTAAATCTTTGAATATTTAAAAGTCATGGTGGGACAGTAGATGTTTAATGTTTACCATCTGCATTTGTAAAAGGAAAAAAAACACTTTGCTATTGCAAAATTTCCCATTAATGTGTCAGTCACGTCCATTAACATAAATTTGTTCCCAGTTCACACATGCTATAAGAAATTGAAATTTTAGATTAATACTATTAGGGTAAAGCAAGAAAGGAATGATGTTACATTCACCTACAATTTAGTGCTAAAATAGCACAAAAATACTTGAGCATACGTTATTGTTAAGAGTGTACTAGTAAGTCTAATAATATTTTTCTTTTTTCTTTTTTCAGAATCCTTTGCCTGAAATAGGAAAGCGGGTGAGAGTGAACAAATACCAAAAATCTGTTGGATGGAGATACGGCGTGAGTACTTAGTCTTCCTTGGCACCTCCATAGTCTTTCCCTTGATTTTAGCTTTCAATTCATTCTTTGCATTATCTCTACATGGGCTCCCTCTAAAATGCTCATGGTACTATTCATACAGATTTACTCATCAGAGTTGAACACTGCATCTGTCAAAGAAGGGGCCTTTGCACAGGAAATTATTGGCTGCAGGAAAAATGAATATGTCTACAGTGGATAGAACCTTAACATTGGCCAGCAACAAGGACGAGCTGACTGTGCCAAGAATATTCTTTCTTAAAATTGACCTTCACAAAGTACTTTTTTATATGGTGTACACCTTCTTTAGAACAAGTCTCTATTGCCCAGTTATGATCACAGACATCATTACATTTGAGCCAAATTAAAGGCTGCTTTTTTATATTGCAAAACTAATAATAGAAAGCCAATCGAGTACCCTTCAGATATTTGTCTACAATACTTGGACACAGGAAGGAGTATGAACCAATTTCTCCTTGTAGAATTTTTTGATATCCCTCTTATCTCAATAATCACTGGTTTTGGAATAAGTTTAGGCATACAGAACTGTATTTCTCAAAACACCTTAGTTTTCTATCAAAATATTACATAAACAAAAAATAAAACTTATTGTTCATATCAATATATTTCATTGATACAATTTTCTAGTTTTCTCTCCTGCAGTCAAATAAATGAGGTTCAGTTACTTTCAGCCTTTATGCCTTCATAAATATAGTGACATATACATTAAAAATAACCCTTTCTATTAACACAAACACATTTAGAATCTTTCTAGGTATATGAAAAAACCCTCTGTCAAATACCTTCATGATTTATCTGTTACACAACAGGCCTTTTTTAGTTTATAATGTATCATAATAGTAGAAACATATTCAGAGGAAGCAGCTATAATCAGCTTTCATAGATCAAAAATCTACCAGAAATTGAAGAAATGTAAAATAGAATTATTAGGTTAATTCTATTTTTCTCAAAAGTTTATATTAATAAAAAATTGACGTGTCCAAAACTTCTAGTATTCCTTTCCATATTAAAAGGGGGGATTGTGGTTGTAGCATTGGTGGATTTACAAAGGGAATTCTGGCATCCTTGAGCTGCCTTTTGACAAAAAGCAGGATATTCAGGCCCGTCTGGGATCAACTGGCACAGAGCCAGGAAACACTGTAGCATCATATTACTGGAGATGTGTGAGAGTTTTAAATTACCCACTTGGCCTGATGGATATTATGTACTTGTGGTTTCTTACAAGCTCAACTTCCCGTTAATTGAGAGTGGCAAACACACTAATGCTTTCCAAACATATCCGATCTTCATTTATTTGTTTTGGGAGAGTTTACATTTATGTGGGAAACCCACTCTTAAAAGTTTTATTTTTTTAAGTCATGTCTTTTGAATTCTATGATTAAGTTTTAGTAAAGGAACATCGTTGCTAGCTAATCAGTTAGCATCTCTAAATCAGCTTGACTATTTTAGCTAAAAAGTGTGTTAGCTGCACATACATAGATCTTCTATAAAGTAGGACAATGTTCCTATCTTCTACTGATTTTTAAAGTAAGTGGAACACTGGGAGAGAAGTGGGTTTCTTACTATGGGAGTCAATGGTAAAACGAGAAGTGTACCAATACTCGGAGTCGGTGTTCTTTCCTGGCTAAGGTGAAATTCTCTTTGATAGAGTTGTCCTTTAAACTTTGCTTTTCACCTCAGTGATCTCATCTAATCAGGTGGATTTAATGATAAATAAATTGATAATTCTTAAAAAGAATACTTCAACATCTGACCCCATCCTGTAAGCATCAGACCCATATATCTATTCTTTATAGTTTTATGCTGCCACCAAATGATATACAAGTATTCACTGCTATAGGTAGATGTGTTTTATGTACTAATACAAAATTTGAAAAAAATTATGCAATTGTTTAGATTAAAATAAATGCCACATATGCCTATCTGTAGCTATTGTATTATCAGATGTTAAATATGTGTAGTCTACTTATCACTTCAGGTCTAGCTACTTTATTAACATACACAACTCTGACAGAATGTGTACTATAACCTTTTAAAAGAGTGTTAAATAATCAAAGAGACTAAATCATTACTTGTTTTACTATACATGATGTATGGCTGATATGATTATAAACAAAACTTTATTATAAATTTACTTTAGAAGATTAACATCAAATCAGTCCATACCTTTAAAATTAATTAAAGGCTAATCACAACATTCTATAAATGTAAAAGATAAAGAGGACTGAAAATTCATCAAATACCTAAACATAAGAGCTAAAACTATAAAATGCTTAGAAAATAGCATAAAGATAAATGTTTGTGATTTTGATTTGATGATGAATACTTAGACAAGAAACAAAAGGCACTAACAATAGAACGATAATAAGTTGGACTTTATCAAAAGTAAAAATGTGTGTGCCCTAAAGAACACATGAAAGATTAGGGCAACTCACAGAATAAGTGAAGGTACTTATAAGTCCTATATATATTTCAATACACACACACTAGTCAATAAGAAATTGATAAAATAATCTAAAACTCTTTCTTCCAGGAGATTATAAATCAAAACCATATGATATTGTCACTGCACTCTCAAAGAACAGATATAATGTTTACCGGTGAATTTGGAGTAATCAGAACTCCCTATATATATTAGTAAGGAAAAAATGATGCAGCTGGTGTTGAAAATGAGTTTGGCTTTTCATCACAATGTTCAACATCCCAGATTCATCCGAATGAACTGCAAACACATACATTAAAAAAGTTGACATGAATGCTTATAGAAACATTATTCACAATGTCCATCATTTGATTGTAAAGTGAAAACAATGAAACACTGATATTTTATGAATGGCTATTTCATGCATAAACCTCAAAAATAGCTAGTCTGAAAAGAATAAATATAAAATATCATTTGTATATTTTGGATAAAATATAAATTAGTGGTTTCTCATACCTAAGATGAGTGTGGTAGAATTGGAGATAAGCTACGGTTTCATTTTAGAGGAAATATGTTCTGTGATTGACTGTGATGATATTATACAGCTATGTTACTTAAACAGTAGGATGTTACATTTTAAGTGACTGAAGTATAGAGTTTATGTATTGTATCTCAATGAAATTAGAAAAAAAAATTACACTATTGAATACTTTCTTAAGGTCCAGTGCTGCTGTTCTTGGTCACATTTTAAGAACTTCTGAATTAAGAGATCTTTAGTTTACTCTTTCCTTTTGCTCCTAAATTGTAATTTTATAAAAAGCTTTCCTTTAACTGTTAATTCTGTAAGATTTTCCTTTGTATATACATTATACTTTAGAGACTAATTGTCACTGATTTGAGCTCAAAAGAAAGCTTTGCTTTTACTCTTTAGGATGAAGAAGAGGATCTTAGGACTGAACTCAATCTGCTGAAGAAGTACTCGTTCCACAAAAACATTGTGACCTTCTATGGTGCGTTTTTCAAGCTGAATCCCCCTGGCCATCAGCACCAACTTTGGGTATGTTTTTCTTTGTCCTGGTCTTGTTCTATAAGAAAAGTCAAACACTGTGGAGGAGCTGAGGTGTGATATTTGCTTTCCTACTAGAAAACTTAAGTCCTCAACTGTTCAAGATAGTATGGTGAAATGTATTCTGACTCCTTGAGACAGTGTAATATAAGAAATGGAAAGACTAACTTAATTGCCAGGCAATGTGGGGTAGAGACAGACACAAGTGAACACTGTTAATTTAAGATTCAAATTTCAAATTGTAGCTTTGATGGTTTTACTTTTTGCTGGTATCCAGGTGGCTTGACGGGCTAGAAAAATAAGATATGGATGAAGATGAACTTGAGTTAGCACTTGATGTGGACATGTCACATTTTAGGTGTTTTGACAGATGTGCACTTGTGCATAAATACAGCTAAATGCATCACTGATTTGTCATCGTGCCTGGACCATTATAAGTGTCAGACCAGTAAGACATAACTTTCAGTAACGAACGGGAGCCCAGTATAACTAAGTCAGAGTTGCTTTACTATCTTAGATAATGAGTTTCAGTCAATAATACCTTGAAAAACAGAGGACTTGGGACATAAACCGGGATAATGGGTTTGAGGGTCTTGTACTGTTAGTCAAAGGTTCTATAGTAATCATTACATTGAAATTCACATTTTAGCATGAATCAGAATCTTCTAGAGAACTTTCTATAACACAGTGCTGACCCTCTTTCACAGGCATTCACATCATATAGGTCTGGAATGTCTGTGAAATTTGTGTCCTCTAGTAAGTTCATAGACAATACTGATGCTGCTGGTTTAATAATATCGTTCTTAGAGTCGCTAAATTTAGAAATTTCCAAATCAACTCTGTTTTTCTCAAATATCCAGGTAACTAGAATTTTCTGAAAATAATACGTGAAATTTATTGAATATTGTTCCACAGCTCTAATCGTTACTTATTTACTATTTAGATGTGTACTATATTTTTGTAAAATATTGACAAAATTTACCTTTCACACAATATGAAAAGTTATTAGAAATATTGAGTCCCATTATCAAATATATTAGCACTCTGTTCATTCAGTTATTCTAGCCCATTAAAAAATGAAAAAAAAAAATCTAATATCAATGACCTGTAAATCTTTGAAGACTTTCCATATCCAGGCAAACTTTGTCTCTCAACTATCTGTTCCTTTCTTTTCCACTCCCTCATATTCAGGTTTCTCCTCCTCACAAAATTTTTCCAAGGATATTTGTTCTTACTTTTTTAGCATAAACTTTAATGAGCTTCCTTCTAAATATCTCAAACTATAACCTAGACAACCTATGACTGAAGTATTAGTTGAAATCCCACCTGCTGGTGAAAACCTTCCAATGTGTTTTCTGGTTTACCTTCTTCCATACATTCTCATTCCACTACTGTAATTTTCTGAAATGGTTCATGCTTTTGTGGCTCCCTTGCAGATGGTAATGGAGCTATGTGCAGCAGGCTCGGTCACTGATGTAGTGAGGATGACAAGAAATCAGAGTTTAAAGGAAGACTGGATCGCTTATATCTGCCGAGAAATCCTTCAGGTGAGTATTCAAATCATCTTTGTTCCTGCTCTTAAAAGAACCTAACTCTAAATATATAACCTTATAATACTGCATAGCTAAGAATTCTAGACATAAGCCATGAATAAGGAAATCTAAAAGGCCAAAATACTGAGATCAACACCTTGAACGGCTCTCTTTGAGATTCTCACTACTATGTTCACCAGATCATGGAAGTGACATCATGGCTTAACTATATTTTTAAGTGTTGAAGTGTCATGGATTAAGATAGGACTAGTCAGGAAGACTCAGTGGTCTACAGTGTGGTCCCAAACTATTTGCATCTTTTTAAAAGGACACATATCTTCTTTGAATAGAGCCCCCAATTTTTCTTTAACTTCTAACATCTAGTTAGATAAAAGCAATGAGTTTCTTGGTCAGACAAATTCGATTGGTGTTCAATAAGTAAGTCATTAGGGTCACCCCCCAAGAAAGAATATTAATAAGCTGAAGAGTAACCCCAACACTGTTGGAATACGATTCTTCTCATTTTGTTTGGATGTATTTTTAGTAACAATGGAACTGTTTTAAGAGTATAAACCATACACCAAATTTGGATTTAATTCATCATATATAATTTCTATGATCTATAATCAATTTCTTGCTTTCCCCAGCTCTCATTTTTCTTATCTATAATATGGCAAGATGGCATGTTCCCCAAATGGATTCTGTGACAACTTAGTAATGACTCCATCTAAATATTTAGCACAGTGTCTGGCACAATATAAAGGCTCAATAAATGTATTATTAATGTCCAACTAGTTTCTGGCATGATCTCACTGAAGCATAATACTGCATACCATGTCATGGTTTAGCCAGGTCATGGCGTTCTCAGTAGTAAATGGGCTGGAGCCAACATGGTAAGCCAACACAAATTGTACACACTTTAAAATGAATTTCCATATTCCTTCAGATTCTAGGCCTACAGGCCTCACTAGAAAATATTTTGGACTAAACAAATATTTGGATAAGAAATAGAACAAAATAGTTAATAGTTAAGATGTCCAGGTCTTTACTGTCATGCCTACTCAAAAATATAGAGGCTATAAAGGAGGATAAAGTTTCCCAATCTATATAAATATTACTTTTCGGTGTTCTTTTTCTTTCATGAGTATTCTGATATATTTTCCTTTACTTATAGCCAAAAGCAGTATTTCTGGGAACTGGTTGTAGTCATTCCAGCCTAAAGAATTTTGTTTAAAAAACCAAATGTGGACCATTTTTCTTAACAAAAGGTTTTTTTCCCCTCCAAAGCACTTTAAAGCACTACCAAAAAACTGAAAAAAATATATGTATCTAGATACTAACTTGACTTTTCAAATATGTATGTACGCACAGGGCTTAGCTCACCTTCATGCACACCATGTAATTCACCGGGACATCAAAGGGCAAAATGTGCTGCTGACTCATGAGGCGGAAGTCAAAATAGGTAAGGTCCTGCTTGCAGTGGGTGTTAGGTGAAGCAGAGAGCTAAGACAACTGCCTTGTAACATATCAGCTCCAATATAGTTATTTGGCTTTCTTGAGACTTTATTTGGCAGGGAGATGACATGAAAGTAAAAAGAAGTGACTAATTATTTTTTTGAAACTGCAGATAAACCACTTTAATTATGATGGAAGTTTGGCTTTTTGGTCACTTATTGCTTTATACTATGTTAGAGATAGCTGTCAAACATTTCAGTGATTTAATCATGGTAAGTATTAATTGTTTTTAAAAGATTGCCCATTACAGAGCCATATTTTGAAGAATATGAAATAGCTTTCGGTTACGAAAGCATAATTGCTTATTTGCATTCATTCCTTGAGTTTTTTTATTGATCAGAAGTGATGTTTCTGTTATATGCAAACCAAATTCTGAATTGCCCATTTTCTTGCTAAATAAACAGAACCAGAATAGAGATTTTTGTCATTGATTACAAATATTTTTATTCAATATTTGGAACAATGAGGCAGTAATTGTGTGTTATGAAACAACAGTAGCTTTGAGAAAATGCATGATGTCTTGAATGCATAAGCTACAAAACTAGCAATATAATTTTAAGAAGCTGTATGGAAATATATAAAATGCACATAGATCTGACACTCAAATACACAAGAGTGATTCTTAACTCCCAAGCTAGGTGTATCCTATGTGCATAAGCTTGAGTCACATTGCTGGTAGCCCCAAATATTTGTAACATGAAACAAAAATTCCAAGTGTAGAGTAACTTAAATATCTGTTTCAAAATCCATTCACTTAATGTTAATATACTCTATTCATGAGGAAAGACTTTGTAGTGTTAAAGCTAAATTAGGCTTATTTGATGCACAATCCGTACACATTTTAATTTAGATTCATTAGCTAACATATTTTAAAACAATATACATGAACAGAATATTTCAGAAGGCAAACATAATGATAGCCAAAAAAGTGACATCAGCAAAGACATTGTAAAATGACAATAATCTCCATCATGTCTTCCCTGGGTGATTAATGAAAATATACATTACTCAATTACTGTTAAGTTTTGTTTTGATTGTTTTGTTGTTGCTGCTGTTGTTTTGAAAAAGTCTGTTGTCCTGGAACTAGCCCTGTAGACCAGGCTGGCCTCGAACTCAGAAATCCGCTTGCCTCTACCTCCCAAGTGCTGGGGTTAAAGGCATGCGCCGCCACACCCAACTTCATTGTTGAGTTTTCAACTCTTCATCTTACAATTTTCTTTACCTTTTGAAAACCTGTATTTACCATTATTTCGTCTAGATTTTACCCATTTGCTTTCCCTGCATGTATGGGTTATATGGTCTTCATAGGTATTTCTTAGCTCTTAAATTTGGCTATTAGAGAAAGTGAGAATGTTGAGTTATTTATGTAAAGATAAACTTTTGTAAAGCCTAATAGTGGAAGTTAACAGCAAAGAAAAAATCCTCAAAAATATTTGAAATATTTCTTCCTCTTCTTCGATGCTTTCTGAAAGACTGCCTTAAACTATTAATTTTGCTTCATTTTTCTTTGATTTCACTAAATTATTCAAGCTGCTTTTCAGTTATTTTGTTCACCATCTTCCAGATTCCCAGAAACCATTATAAATTTGAAAATCTACTTCATATTTCATCCCTGTCTTATTGTTTTTGGAATCAATAACCCCAGTCTACTTCAGCATTTTTTCTGTCTGTTTCTCAGGATACCATACTAAATATTTTCTTACAATGTATCCCACAGAAGAATGGGAAAAATAAACTTTTTTAGAATAAAGCTAAGATGTAGATAGCCCAGATAATAGTTGTACCTAATTCAGGAGACATCTATAGTAAATTAACTTCTACCAGGAAGCTCATTTTTTCCTTATCAGTGGGACTGGAGTTTCGATGTCTTGCATGAGGTTTTCTAGCTAACTGTTAACAGGAACGGCACTGCTAAGATGTGCTTCTCTTCCAGCTTGGTGGCAGATCCAAGCTCTGCATATGCCATATGCCACATCTTAGCAACCAGTGAAACTTTATTTTTAATATTCATGATAAACATTTATCCAAACCTACATTAAATTTATAACAGTACTGTTGGGTCTCAGTCCAACATAAATAGCAGCTAAAGCTCATTTCTCAGTATTCCTGGAGACGACTTCATGGTAAAGTTTTCTGGGCCAGAAATAAAATTTGTTATCCATTGTGGCTTTTGTATTACCTTTCCAAGTTAAAGCAATAACTTATTGAGATTTGTGTTCCTGATTAATTATTTTGACATATGTAGTGGATTTTGGAGTGAGTGCCCAAGTGAGCAGAACAAATGGACGGAGAAATAGCTTCATTGGTACACCGTACTGGATGGCCCCCGAGGTGATTCACTGTGATGAAGACCCAAGACGTTCCTATGATTACAGAGTGAGTATGATAATTCAGACAGGGAGGACTCGAATTTGGGGAGGGGGAGAATGACTACATTTATTTTATATTTTAAGATTTATTTTATTTAGGTGTACTAATGTGTCTATGCAAATGTACACACACATTATGTCCAGGTGTCCATGGAGGACAGCAAACAGTATGGAATACCCTGTAGCTGGAGTTAAAATTATTTGTCAACCGTGTGACCATGAGTGCTTGGATCTGAACACTGGTCCTAATGATTAAGCAATAAATGCTCTTAATTACTGAGGCTTCTCTCCAGCCCCAGCTACATTATATTTGAATGATAAAAGAATAAAAAGTAGATCTTCCTTTTGAATAAACACAACTAATCAGAAATAGTAGCCTCTATTTCTATATGTGATTTCATAGTATGAATAAAAATAATATTTTCTAATAATGAAGACAAAGTAGAACATTGGCACTTTCTCAGAATCAGGAGGGAATATCTAGTTCATGTTGTTGGCAACTTCTTTATAAAAATAAATTAGATGGTTTCAATTGGAATTTTAACTTCCAAGAACAGAGGAATTTGTAAACTCATTGAAATGAGGCCAGGCCTGGGGCCTCAAGACTGCAATCTCAACTACTTAGGCAGCTAAGACAGGAGTATTAAGCCTGCCTGAGCTACAAAATGAGTTTGAGGTCAGTTTTTTATCACAATTAAGAGTGACAAACAGGGCTGATGATACAGATCAGTGATAGAAAGTCTGACATTCATGAAGCCCTAAATTTAATCAGCAGTTCCACACATAATGAATATAAAGCAAATAATTCACCCTTATAAGTTTAAAGATACAAATAATAATTTCATTCCTTGGTGTACTGGAGATAATCATTGGCATTTGGTTGATCTCCAAAACCCCAGAAAATCAATGGAATAGAAAACAACAATATGTGCTGTATATTAACAGAATACTGAAATTTCTATTTGAAATGCACATATACACATACGTGTATACAACTGTTTAGCACAGTAAGTTAATATGGTAAGGAGCAAAGCTCCCCATGTGCTAAAAACTAGAAAAAGAAACCATGACATCACAAGTCTTCCAATCAATTCACTCTGATCTTATTTTGTAGCACGCAGAACTCACTATCCGAAATAGATCAGGTTAGATTTCACCACTTTGCCTTTTCTTCCAATCCTCTTTGCTTGTTATGTAAAGTAATTATTTACTGATAGTCTATCACAGTTTTGGTATTACATTGGGAGCTAGGAAGATGATGGGAATAAAGTTCTTTAACTCATTTTCTGCAAGGCACAATGCTTTATATCTGTATAAATTTTACCGTCTTCTAAGTAGTTTTAACCCCTTGCTTTTATTATTTAATCTCAAAATAATTAAAAGAAACCTAAAGCTTGCAATATCTTAAGAAGCAAAATTAAGCTATCTGTAAGTTGAGTCTCTAAATCTAGAGTAAACTGTTTTAAGAGTCAACCAGTACACTGTTAGTAAGATGCCTTTTACCGTTTTCTAGAGCTACATTTTATTTAAGTATGGTCTCTGTGCTCATGCACCTGCCTGCATGTGTGTGTATAAAAGCACACATGTGGAGTTCAAAGGACAAATTACAAGAGTCTGTTCTCTCCTTTCAAAATGTGGATTCTAAAGACTGAACTCATATCAGTAGGCTTGGCAGCAAACGTCTTTACCCACTGAACCAGCCCCCTTTCCATACTTTGAAAAACCAAGTACAGCTAATAATGGTGAAGATAGTTTATAAGAGCTTCATAATGATTCTAAGCTCCATTGATTATATTCCAGGAACTATTGAAATGTGTATCTAATAGTTAATAAGAAATACTTTAACAAATATAGTTTATATGTAGCATAATTTATATAATAGTATTTAACTTATAAATGTTAGGTATATCTACATGTCTATTTATATATTATGTGTACATATATATGAATATATTTATATATGTATATGTGTATATATGTACATATGTACACATATCCATTCTATAAAGAAGGTGCTATTAAGAAGCATTCTACATTAAATGAAACTGAGATACACGGAATTAAATCACTTACTCTATATCACACATTATAGATCCTAATATTAAGACTTCATTATGAAGTTACTTTTTATATTTAAAGTTCAGCATGACTAGAAATGTGCACAAGATGCACTTACCTTTCACTGAACATCATTCCATATGAACGTATGTATGGTACAGTGAAGTGCTGGCTAGTCACAAACTCAAATAATGTCTTCCTTTAATTTTAGTCTATAATGAAGCGTCAGTATAAAAACATATCAAATGGCTGTAGAATTGATATCTAATCCCAGCCAAAATAGTTTTGAGACTCCTAATACTAATTTCCCATTTTAAGAGTTTTTTTGCTATCATTTTTTTTAGAGTGATGTATGGTCTGTGGGAATCACTGCTATTGAAATGGCTGAAGGAGCTCCTCGTAAGTACAAATGTTTGATATATTTGATGCATCTCAAAGTTTGTGGGACTATTCTGTACAAATCTGTCTCTCTGGAATATAATGCTACCATTTGTAACAGCCAGCTTTTATTTGGCTACACATGTGTCATATTATGTACCAAACCATAAATGATAGTTTTTCAGTTATGACCAATTCTTTTGTTAAAAATCATCCTATGTAAATATCTGATATATGTCTTATTATTTTATGTTTCTTACTTCTTATCTTCAATGTCTACGTCTCTGTCCATCTCTTCAAATTCAGAATATGATACTTGGTATTACTTTGATTCTAAGGTATGAATAACAGACTCATAGTAGGAGGGTAGAAGAGTTTTGCACTGAGATTGCAAATGATAAGCTTCTTTGGAAATATACATTAGGGCCAGGAGATTCTGAACTCATAAGGAGATAGGCCATCCTGCCTAGATAAGTAGCAAAAATGGCTTTAGTCGTAAGCAGCTCTAGATCTCCTCCCTTATCAAATATTGCTCTTTCACCACTATCATCCTTTGCCTGAAATATTAACTCTGCATGAAAACAATACTCCTCAAGTTAACTGTAGCAATCTTCTAGGTTTTCACAATTAGCATCTCAAAAGGGATAGTTTTCCAAAATTACAGTGATCAGATGGTGTCTTCCAAGATTTAGCTGAGAAAGCTATCATCCTTTGAGCTTTGGTATATCATCAGGGTCTCCCCGAGAAACAGAGAAAATGCAGAGGAAAACATTATCAGGGAGAGGGTGCTTTAAAAATAGAAAAATCGATCCTTTTGGCTATCAGGGCCTTCTTTAGTTCTTATGTTATAGGTGGTGACTTAAGCAATGTAGGGGCATTTACACCAAGGCTGGAAGATTTACAGCAGCTTTCAAACACCATAGTAACATAGGCCATAAGTTGAAGAGATGTGTTTCTTAGGCTCTGCTTTTTTCTGTGACACAAAAAAACCTCCTCCTGCACACCAGGAGAATTTAATATCATCTGCACCAAATATTTCCCCATTTTCACATTCCCTTGGAGACTATATAAAGTAATTTTAATATTGTTGGCCATTTTTATAATAGCTGGGTTTTTTCCATTTTTTTAAAATTTGTTAGACCAGGTAATGAAGACACTGACTTGATGTAATGTTGCTTTTAAAATAAAATTTGCTATTAGTTATTATACATTTATTTATCTATTCATCTCTTAGTGTCTATTTAACAGGATATGTGAATGAGATTGTGGGATAAGAAGTGGGCTCTGAGGGTACTCTTCATGTTCTTCCTAAATGTATCTGTTTCCCTTCACAGCATTGTGTAACCTTCAGCCTCTGGAAGCCCTTTGTGTTATTCTACGGGAAGCCGCTCCCACAGTCAAATCCAGTGGATGGTAAACAAGAATTTCTTAAGTATACTGATTTAGGATTTTATAAA
Organism: Mastomys natalensis; assembly: GCA_021653895.1. Classification (NCBI taxonomy): domain Eukaryota; kingdom Metazoa; phylum Chordata; class Mammalia; order Rodentia; family Muridae; genus Mastomys; species Mastomys natalensis. The sequence continues at coordinate 14,393 of JAJTUV010003246.1, forward strand.
AAAGTTTTCATTGATTTGATCATTCTTGTTTCAACATTTTTTTTTTTTTTTTTTTTTTTTGGTTTTTCGAGACAGGGTTTCTCTGTGTAGCCCTGGCTGTCCTGGAACTCACTCTGTAGACCAGGCTGGCCTCGAACTCAGAAATCCGCCTGTCTCTGCCTCCCAAGTGCTGGGATTAAAGGCGTGCGCCACCACCACCCGGCTTGTTTCAACATTTTTGTTGGACAATATTTCCTGTAATCCAGTGTCTTATGTTGGATGTCTAAATAGCCAGTATGTTTTTATCCAAATATAGGTGATTAGCTAGAAATCCTCCATAATACACTATGAGGATATTATAGTATTTTCCTTAATGGACACTTTCAGCTGCTTCTGTAGCAATGAGGTGAAGGGAGCAATGACACCCATATGTGATGTTTGTCATGGTGCCTAGACATGCAGTCAGTAACTGTGATGTACAGCCTTATTGGTTGGCCCATTCAGTTAAACATCCACAGACTTGAAGAACGGCTCTGCATTGCTGCAGACCTGGAAACCATGAGAATTGTGTTTTGTGAATCTTCATCCAGCTAAACTCTTGCTTACTGTGATTAGTAAGAGTTGGCAATTGTTTGATTGTTGGTATTTCTTTTCTTGAATTCACTTTAACTGTTTACATGGATTTAGCTGAATCCCTTTGCATGTGTTGTTTTACAAGCTTACTTTGTACTGTTTATCAACACCTGCTTTTGGAATCAGATGCCACACTGAATCTTTTAATTGCCATCTGATTACATGAGCTTTGTCATGTACCTGCTGCTGAATCCATGAACATACCTAGTATTGAGTGAAAAGTCTGTTAACTCAACTTCTATTTCTGAGGTTTACCTGACATCATTGTATCATGTATATTGTTAAAACATGGGATACTTCCTAATTGAAAAGACATTTGTAGTTCTAACAAGTCTTTCAGAATCTATGACCTGGAAAGCAGCACAGTAGTGGGGTAGGAGCAGTGCAGCAGGTAAATGGTGTCGTTCATTTCTATGTTTCATTTCTTTCAGGTCCCGTAAGTTCCAGATATTTCATGGAAAATTGCATGATAAAAAATTTCCTGTTTCGTCCTACATCTGGAAACATGCTTCATCACCCATTTGTCCATAATATAAAAAATGAACGACGTGTTGTGGAGTCCTTGACAAAGCATCTTACTGGGATCATTCAAAAGAGAGAGAAAAAAGGTAGAAACCACAAAGCTTTGTATCATCTAGATAAGATATGAGATCTTACATTTATTTATTGGTTTGAGTTTTAAAGTATTTGTTAAAGAATTCAGTTTTGGACTGCAGGGGCAGCCCTAGGGAGTTGGTTCCTTTATGTGTGTCTGATCATAATGTTATGGGGACCAGCATCATACAGGCCATTTTCAAATCACTAGACGAACATCAGCCACAATTTGCTGAAATCTAGAGGTGCAAGATTTCAAAATAATGTTACCTACAGAAAAAGTCCCATTTCATTAGAGATTTCTCCACAAATGCAATTATAGCAGTCCTAGGCAATTTGACACAGGGAATCAGAAGAGAACTCGCTCATTTCTAAGATGCCACATTTTAGTAATAACATCATGATTCACAGGAAATAAGCTGAATGCATTAAATATATTAAATATAAGACAAGCCAAGGCAGACTACTTAGAACCCTGCATGTAGACTGCCCCTCTGTCAAGGTGGGCTAGCTAAGGGAAAAGCACGTAAACAACCTCAGGGGGAAGCCAAGGTGTTTAGGTCACTGCAGGCTCGGGATCTTCCACGTAACTAAGCCTCTCTTGGAGCAGACTCAGAACCATCAGTGAGCATATAGGATAGCTCAAGCATTCATGGTTCTACAGGTCAAGTCCACACCATCAAGTGGCTCTTGTTCTTTTTCTTCGTTTCTCTCTCATTCTACCTTTTCTTGACGGCAGCCATCAGGTTGCTAAGATGTTTTTCCTTCTGTCCAGAAAAATTAATCTGCCTGAAGTATCTACTGTGTTTCAAAACTATGCCTAGCGATTTGTCAACATCACCAGCAAAGTATGTTTGAAAAGCTCTCTTCCTTCTTACCTTCTTACTCATAGTAATTCACTCTATGTCCTGGGCTTTACAAAGTTTCGAAGTCACTAAGGTGAACCAAACACTATTTATGCATTACTTCCTTTTCTCTTTTTCACCCAAGGAATGGAAGGAGAAGAAGCTATTAACGAACAGTGCATCACAAGGAGATTAAGGTGTGTTGGGAAAACTCAAATTATAATTAGATGATAGCATGTTACCTAAGAAAATAGATTTAATACTATTGACTTGTACTCAAGATGACTTAATCTTAATTGGTACAAAACAAAAAACAAACAAAACACACCGTACTTCTGTTTCTATGAGATATTGTGAGAAAACATTGGAACTTGTTGTTATTATTCTGAAATGACATATATTAATAGATTGATCAAGTAGAATACCAACCTACAGTAAGGATTTAATCCATTAGCAGCATTACACGTTACCTACAGAATATTTCAGACATTGCAAGGATGAGTACAGAAATATTTGTTATCTTTGTCGGTCTATCTTTTAAACATTAAAGCAATTCTCAGGCATGGCCTAGTTCCAGTAAACACTCATTATATGCCATTATTCTGTATGCTTATTTTAGAGAACCTTCTTGCACTCCTGAACTTTTGAGAGTGCCAAACAGCAGCAGATGCAGACCACTCAGAATCCTGAATGGAGAACCCTCTCAGCCAAGGTGGTTACCTGATGAAGAAGAGCCACAGGACCAAGAACTTCAACAACTGCAGGAGGCAGCCAATGTGTTCGTGCCTCTACATTCTCAGGACAATACACCTAAGCCTTTCCAAAAGCAGGCTCAGGTTCCACAGTATCTATATGGGGCAGTTCAGGTGTGCATGCCAGTACAGGTACAGGTTGAAGCAACAGCGGCTGCATCTCTAGTTACAAAGATTCAGGCACCTCCCCAACTAAGCAAAGCAGCCCAGGTGCCCATGTCACTGCCTACTCAAGATAACCAACCTAGTTCTCCAGAGGTACAGGCCCCCATACCCAAAGAACAGCAGGCGGCCTTAGAAACAGAACAGCCTGAAGATTTGGACCAGGTGCCCGAAGAATTTCAGGGGCAAGACAGGGCGCCTGAACAGCAAAGGCAGGGCCAGGCTGCTGAACAACAGCAGAGGCAGAATCCAGTTCCTGAGCAGCATCCGGAGCAGAATAGGGAACCTGAGCAAGCTGAGATACAAGAAGAGGCTGTTGAGCCTCCACAAGCTGAGATTGAGGATAAGGAACCTGAGGTAATACAAGTGCATGCCCAGGTGTTCCTGCCTTTAATGTCCCAGAACCATCACGTGCTCCTGCCTCTTCATTTGGATACACAGTTGCTAATTCCAGTAGGGGAACAAAATGAAGAGGCACCTCAAGCACAGGCCTGGGATCTAGAGGCCTCAAGGGCAGTTGGCGCAGTGCAAGCACTGATAGAGGGACTATCCAGGGACTTGCTTCGAGCACCAAATGCATATATCTCAAAACCACTTGGTCCACTGCAAATCTTCTTGGAAAATTTGTCTACAGACGGATTTTACACTGATCCAGAAGCGACACAGAAGAAAAAGTCAAAAGTTTCTAGTCTAAAGAAAGCAATAGTAAAAAGGCTAAGACCCAAGAGGTTCAGGGCAAAGGCATTATGGAGGCTTGAAGATTTTGAATTCTCAGATTTAGACGCCAGCAGGAGACGGCGCCAGCGTAGATGGGAGGAGATCTTTAATCAGCATGAAGAGCAACTGAGACAAGTTGAAAATGTAAGAGATTTTTGATATTTTTCCTGAGTGAAAACTACTGAGAAAATATGCTAGTTATTGCTTGCATATTTTCTCTGTGAAACCAAACAAAACAAATATTCCATGTTGTACCAAAGATTTACTAATTTGCACTTCAAATGCTTCATTCTGAAATCTCCAGATAATTGTGATCAAAGAAGAAAAATTGCATTACTAATACAACTAATGGTTTAATGTATCTCTATAAGAGTCGTGGCTTAATTATTAGGGTTTTAATTTGCTTTGTTTTACCTTTTGAAATTACTCCCTTAACCAGTAAATGATTAGCATACAAACACTTAAGTGTTTTTTTTGTATTTTGACTCTTGAAACATTCCTAATTTAAAATTCCAAAGTTGCCTCCATTTTTATGTCTCTAATTCTGGGGCTACAGAGATGGATCAGCAGATAAAACATTTACTGCTCTTGCAGAGGACATGGGTTCAGTTGCCAGAACCCTACATGGCAGTACATAACAGGCTGTAAGCTGTCTTCCATGGCTTTCTGCACACATTTGGTACACATGAATTAAAGTAGGTAAATACACATAAATAGAAATATTTTTTTTCAATTTGAGGTTGCTTATTTGTTATTTCTTGGCATAGAATGAAGGATTGCCCTATTTGTGTGGATTGCATTAATTTGTACTTTGGGATTTTAAAATCGAGGTTAAATAAAAACAAAAAGTAAGGACTAGAGAGATGGTTCAGAGGTTAAGAGAACACTTTCACAGGACTCAGCTTCAGTTACCAGTACCATGTGACAGCTAAAAACCAACTAGAACTCCAGTCCTGGACAATCTATTATCCTCTTCTGATCTCTACAAAAACTGTACACCACCCAAACAAATAAAACAAAATAAAAGTAAATACATCTCTTCTGAAATGAAGACAAAACTCATTTCCAAAACACTTTGCATATAGTTGTCATATTTATAACTTGTCTTCTTAATGCTCCCATGCTTTTATGTAATTGTTCAATGATGTGACTGCACAGAACAGGGGACAAGTGGAACTTGACTTCGAATTTAAGAACAGTCAATTAAACTTCAAAGCTCCCATATGTAGGTGGATAAAATTTGACAGGCTTTGTGGAATTTTATCTGGCACTATTTATTTGACAATGAATAGTTTTATAGGTTTAATAAGCAAATTAGTAAGGTCAATATAGATTAGGAAAGCAGTTGTTTTCTAATAATTTTCAGTATTCATTTATATAAAAGGAAATGATATATGCTGATTAGTTAACCACATCCACATAATAATAACTGATGTAGTAATTATAAATGTACCTTTCCCGAATAGCTAGATAAGTTATAAAGTGGGTTTGTGCACATTAAGCCAACTAAGCAATTGGTAACTTCCTGGCACATTTCCATAAGAAAGGATTTTAAAAAGTGAAAGGAGAATGAGTCAAAAGGGCCAATGGACTCATCCCTGCCAGAATATAAGGAGATAGAAATCGTATGAGTCTGAAACCATGATCTGTGGCCAGAAATAAGGCATATAACTTGCTAATGACTGTTCTCAATGAGCTCTCTAAACCAATTAGAGCTAATGGGATTTGCATTAGTGAACAAGACTTGTATTTATCCTGGAAATATGCCCAATATTAGCAGCAGAGAACATACTTACTGTCATTGTTTTTAATATATATGTGAGAAGCTACTTCAAAATAGAACTAAGTCAGTTAATAATTGTTAGCAAGCCTATGAGCCTATGAGCCTAGCTTCTCATATAGACACACACACACACACACACACATATATATATGTACATAAATACATACATGTATATATGTGTGTGTCTGCATTCCTTATGGAATACATAAAGGAAATAAAATTATCTATACTACAAAAAAGTCACAGTTCTTTTGAAATATGTAAAATTTAATTAGAATTTATAGACATGTCTGAGTGCTTTGCCGTACCAGTACGTAAGATGCATATATTTTCATTATAATCTGTACGTGGAAGAGATAATAGTGGCTGATTCCTTTGATTGAACTCTGAGAGCTTCATTTCGGAGGAATGTTTGGGCTCTATATCACAGATCTTCCTCTACTTAGAACCAAATTTTGGAGTTATAATAGCTTACTAAATGTGAAAAGTTAGGTTGTAATTATGTGTTAATCAAGCATTAAATCAGATTCTTAATCTGGATCCCAGAAATAAGCTTCAGGAAACTAGCAGTTCACCCAAAAAAATGTATGCAAATATGTGTGTCTATATTCAGTTTTCTGTGGACAATCTGTACCTTTCCTTAGATTTTTAAAAAGATCCTTAACCAAAAATTATTAGAAACTCCTGGTTTAAATAATTTTTAAGTCTTTGGAAATTATTCGTCATGGTTACAAAATAAGATGATTCTGTTGTTCTTATCACTTGCACACTCATAAGGATTTAAATATTTATATTATTTTTTGTTTCAAAGGATAGAGAAGATGACTCATCAGACAATGATGAAGTGTTTCATTCGATTCAGGCTGAAGTCCAAATAGAACCACACGCTCAGAATCCTACAGGAAATGAGGTAAAGATCTCAATATGAGTTGTTATGACATTAATAAGTACCTAGAAAAGTGCCTCTTAAACTTAATGGTCTCAGGATCCCTTTATAATCTTAAATATTGAGAATTCTGTAAAACTTTTCCATTATGTCATTCACTATCTAACTTACTGAGAATTAAAACCAAAAAGGTATAAATACCTTTAACATAATAAATAAAATATAAATGAAAAATATTTATTTTGCCCAAAACATTATTATACAGATGTCATTGTCTCCTATTTTCAGATCCTTTTAATGTGTCTTGCTTAATAGAAAACAGCTGGATATTCATATCTACTTCATAATTCAATCTGTGGCCATATGTTGTTTTGCTTGAAATATATGTGTAAGAGCTGGCTTAGTACATAGAGACAACTAAAAAGAGGAATTTGATATAAATTTTTCAGATAATTGTGACTGTTGTAGATTTTCCTTCAGAGTCTCCTTCAAATACTTGTGCATATTCATTGGTAACATGCCCAAACTAGACAAATCAAATCTAAAACAGTGCTAGTAAAATACTGTGTTTCTACAAAAATTCATTGTCCTGTCTTGTACTCTGAACAGAGATTCCACTTATACATGATTTCTAAATTCATCTATTTGAAAACATTAATTCTAAATTCATCAATTTGAAAACATTACTTCACTGTGTATATAGATTCTCCCAAATGTTTACATTCCATTTCACAATATCAGAGCAGCATTTTAGCAGCATTACCAGTGTTTACCATAAATGTAACTGAGTATTCATAAGTTGTCAAGTGTTCAGTGACAGATACTAATTTACACTTCTGATTTTCCTTTGAGAGCTCATGTTTTTATCATTGCTGGCAAGTGGCCTCACTTTGATTTTTTTTTCTTCACTTTGCAAACTTACTTCATTTAAAATATCTAGCATATGCACATAGTTCATGTAAGACTTTTCAGGAGTTTTTTAAATATAATATTTCATATTAAAATGTGAGTAGCTCAGTGTAGAACATAATCATACATCTTTTACCTTGATTCTGTCTGTCCCTGATAGACTATTTATCACAGATCTAAGTCGGTCTATGATTCATTTTCTCACACATGAAAAATTAAATGATGTCAGGGTGACTTCAGTTTTGATGACCACGTCAAATAATACAGTATTTACAACATGTATGAGGGACATGTGTTGTAAATGAGTTCACTTTCTTATACAGAGATGGTAGCATTAACATGACTAGGTTCATAACAGCCAACATTCCCGTATTCTTCTTGGTCACTGGAATTATTTAGTATGTAAATAAATAACCCTGACTTTCCTCTGGTGATGGTGGGTTAGGAGTCACATTTGTTGTACACAACCAGCACAAGATAAGTCACAGAAGTCTGCTATGAAAAAATTTTGCAATATAGTTTCTTAGAAACTAAATGTTGTGTGACTAAGATTATTGATTTATAAATAGTAAATAGTTACAGAGGGATCATAAGTTGGATTGTGTTCATTAATGAAAATAGTCAATAGTGTCTCCTTTGTTGCCTTAACACATGGCTTTGCATGTATTCCCAGATGGTAGTTATTACCTTCAGTTTGACACTAACAAAGACATTCAATGAGCAATGCTTGCATTGGAATGTATTCTGTCTTAATATACAATTCTCACTAATTATTTTCCTTCTCCCATGTTTTCATACCAAAGAATGTCAATTCATGTTAAGCCATGTCTTTTCATCTTTTGCCATTATAGATGTGTAGTGATTTTTGAAATTTCATTTAATAGTGTCCCTTAGTTTCCTGACCTTGCTGTGGTGGCAGTACATACCTGTAAACTCAGCTACAGCAGAGGCAGAGGCAGAGGCAGAGGCAGAGGCAGAGGCAGAGGCAGAGAGGCAGAGAGGCAGAGAGGCAGAAGGATCATTTAACTTAGAAATTTTAGGACAGCCTTGTAACATAGGGAGACCTAGTAAAATAGTCCTTTAAAACTAAAATGTGACAAGGCAGCACTCTGTGGCTCTGCCTGCCCTGCTAACAGAAAGGAATGTTATTTCCTTGACGTAAGCCAACATCGTATGTATGTGCTCTTTCTTGAATATTTTACTACATCAAGTGAGTATAATTGACTTACAGGCTAAAATTATTTGGAACACCAATTATGCCATACATTCTCAAAGAAACTATATTGATTTTTGCATGTAAATGATAATCTTAGAAAATGTAGAGTTGGTTTGAAGGGTATGAGTTTGAACTTATATTCATTTTTTTTTCGGGATGGGGGCTGTTTTTGCTTTCATGAGACAGGGTTTCACTATATAGACCAGGCTGGCCTCAAACTTAGAAATGCTCCTCCTGACTGTGGGATTAAAGTCATGTGGCGGCACCACTACTTGGCATGATTTCATTTTGTAAAAGTTTAGAAGAGCCATTATCCTTCTCCAGGCTAATAATTACTCAATAATAAAAAGAAAACTTTTGATTACATAATTTCCAGAGTTTACTCCTATGTTAATGTTCTAAGAAACCACTAGAAATTATAATGTTGTAACTATAAAAATAAGTTGTTTATTAACTTATGTTCTTAAGTTAGATATTTGAAAAAAATATATGTGAAGAAAGTAATTTTCTAATACATTAGTAAATCAAAAGAATTTATGATAACAAATTTTATCAATCAATTACATTGTATCTCTAAGGTCCAACAAGAGAGATCTGCTCCTATGCCCTGCAACCGGAATCGTGCGCATCGTGTGAAATTTTTCTCCAAGGTATGTGCTCATGTTTTCAAATTATTTGTGAGTAACTGTGAGATTGAAAAAACAAAATTTTGTTTCTTTGGCATTAATTTCTGTGAAGTTTTGATAAAATTGGCTTATATTTAAAAACCTCACTACAGTGATCCAATAACAAGATCTTCCTGTAACAGTGCTCATATTTGGTCCATGTGATTCAATTCGATAATTACCTAACAATTTTGACAATATAGCAATAGAAGTGATCACAATACTTTATTTGATGCTATGCATTTTACAATAGGGTTTAATACATGTCAGGTGAGTTTTCTCACATGGACAACATAATAAAGAGAAATTATTCATAAATGCAGAAGCTAATGCCACAGGATGAGAAAGCGAAATGTGTTCTGCAGTCACAATCAAATATATGAATTATTGTCCTATAAATAAGATAACATGTAAATAAGATGACATATACAACATAGAAACTATTTGTTGTAGTTTTAATCTTTGTAACATTCTTGGATTCAGTGATTTTTTTTTAAAGATGATGTTCCATAAGTCAGGTTTCTATTTGAAAGGCAATTTTTAAAATAGGCCAAACTCACAGTGGAGAGAACTTTAGTCCATGTTCATTAGATCAATCATTGAGTAAATATTATTGACCATTCCTTATTTTAAGATATTAAGACAGGGTCAGTGAGGTGGATTAGCCCAATATTGACCTGAGTTCAGTTCCCAACACACACACAGTCAAAAGAGCAAATCAACTTCCACAAATTGCCTCTATGATTCCCAGGGATGCAATGCGACATTTTTTTACTTCTAGTTGCATGTACACACACACACACACACACACACACACTGAAAAAAATGTTTTAATCAGTGTTCCAAACAACTTTTGCCCTTAAGTAGATTAATTTGGACTTACTAATTATAAACTCATAGTATAGTCAAATATTCATGAAAAAACAATATGAATCAACTAAAAATCAAAAGTAATAATACTGTAAACTATGGACAGATGATAGAGAATGCATATATAACAAGCATAGTCCTATGACATAATTTTTTAAATCTTGTGACTTTATATCTTCAAGTAACACCTGTGGGAGAAACATTTTTTGTTTTTTTGTTTTTCTTTCTTTGGGTTTGGTTTGAGTTTCTTTCACAGATGGCTTTAAGAGATGAAGCTAAAACTTGCCAATATGCTTCTCATTATAAACATACCTTCCTTAAACCTCCGGTCTCTGTCATTTTAGTGTTGGTGAGGAGCCTCCTTTGGAAGAAGCTCGGCAGCCCATGGACATCAGACCAAGGAATTGCCTAAATCCTCAGAATTTTCAAGCAGAATCAGGTGATTCAAAACTGAAAGTCTCAATGTAGGCCTAATAGTCACAGCTTGTATTTCAGAAGTATAGAAGAATTTCAAGAAGGAATACATGAAAATGTTAGGTAGGCCAAGTAGTGTTAAGACAAGATGTTGATTAGGTATTTGAGTGAACAGTGGGGACCTCTGAGAAATGGAATCCAACATGAGATAATGCATGAAACCCTGAAAGACCATTCTTCAACTAGCCAAAGTGTATTAGGCTACTTTTACGACCTTAAGCCAAATAATTGTGAGGATAACTTTTCCTTTTCATTTGATTTTACCTCTTGAAAATATGACATGTTCAACATTACATATTTATGAAATATTACAAACTTGTGACTTTATTCAGAATACATGGAAAATTAATTGGTCATGTAATATTAAGATAGCCCCTAAAATTGCAGTATTGTTTTCAATCAAACAGTGGTGTTCATTTCAGAGACTTTAAAACTATTATACATTTGTAAACACTATGAAAAATCCAAAAACTGTGTAGTGGGTCATAAAATCTGGCATTTTCCACTTTTAAATATGCAAGATATGTTTAACTAAAGAATATTTCCTTACCAGGCCCTCACATTATTTATAAAAAGTTAGCATACATATTCTTGTTGAATGTTTATATTATAAGGGATATAGAAGACCAAATATTCAAATATCTGAATTTTAAAACCCTAGTCCATCTTAGGAGAGTAATATAATGAAACAATTGTTTTCTTGTGGATTTTCACATAGAAATACTTTTGCAAACATCAGGCCAAATTTTAGGAATGTTTTCCTTTTGTTTTGGTCAGCTATAAACTTGCTAATACATAGCAAACACATAAATGTTATGGTCTATTCACTTGCCTTTTTGAAATAAAATCATCAACATTGATAGAAGAAGGAAGCTGTACTATCTCTGCAAGTAATAACCAAATCTTTTAGGTCTGAGACTCTGTTGTGTGTATGACACAGGCCATGTGAGATTCCCAGCAGGTTTGAATTCCCCATAGAGGAAATCATCTCACTGTAGACATGCCAGAGAAATCACTGGACAGTCAACCTTTATCACTGGTCTACTTTCACTCTAAAGGACTTGAATGTATTACTTCCTGAATAAATAATAAATAGCAAGGTTACAACAGTACTGGAGGGCAAGAATGCCCATTCTCTGATATGGAATATAACATCCTCAAAAGATAACAGCATTTACAAATGCAAAGGCTTTTACTTTTAGTGTCTAGACTTTGGCTATGTATAGTAAGTTTAAACCTTAATATCCCTAGAAATAAGCATTCCTTTGAGAAGCATTCTTATAATAAATATGCTCACCTAGACCTCACTAATATCTGAGCTTATTAAATATTTGTGCTAAATTTTTAAAACAACTTATTATTTACTACAGCATAGTTTTCAAAACCTATAATGATCAAGTGAAAGAAATTGTATTTTAAATAGAAATATCATCATTAATGGAATCATGCTGTCCAATGTGAAAGTAAACAGCCACGTCCTATGTGATTATTAAAGTGAAAACTAAAAGAAAAATTAAATAAATGTTTTTAACAGTCCATTTCTTAGGTGTACTGGCCACATTTTAATTGCTCAGTAGCTTCCCTGGTTAATATTCAGTATTCTCAAGTGTTCATTGGCCACGTAGGATAGAACAGATGCAGAATATTTCTATTGCTGCAGAAAGTTATTTCACAAACCATTACTATAAAGTTTCCAGTTTCATGAAACATAATTAAATTTTTGTAATTTTAATTAGTTCAGCCTTCATTTTTATTGAACTATTTGGGAATATATTAACTGGGTTAAAACTGGGGAGGTTTAATATTGCAGTACACAGTCAAGAGTTTTTCATCTTCAAATTACATCTTGGACCTCTTTCCTACTGGTTAGTATGTATGAACACTGGCACTTACAGCCTTTCCTCTTCTTAATCTTTGATTTCTAATGGATCTACATGCTTACTAGCCTTACCATCTACCCTCTTACACAGATTCTAATGGATCTACATGCTTACTAGCCTTACTGTCTACCCTCTTACACTGATTCTAATGGATCTACATGCTTACTAGTCTTACTGCCTACCCTCTTACACTGATTCTAATGGATCTACATGCTTACTAGCCTTACTGTCTACCCTCTTACATTGATTTATCAAGTGTACACTAAATATTGAAGACAAAAATGCCTTGTAGCTCTACAGCATAAACAAAACTTGAGCCTGCTACTACCTTTGAAAACAGAACTAAGGATCACGGGTACATGAGGTTTTAAATATAAAGTGATATTTTTTGTAATTGAATTACAAAGGATGAAAGAAAAGCAGTGAGCTATTGAATTGATCCACTCCACAAATGGAAGCAATTGTGAAATCTCAGTTGTTACTAACGTACTTTTGACATTCCATAGAATCATCTTCTGAGGAGGAGAGTCCTGTGACTAGGAGGAAGTCCCAGTCATCGCCGCCTTATTCTACTATTGATCAGAAGTTACTGATTGATATCCATGTAAGTTTATATCCTGATACACTGATATCTATTTTTTAACATCAGTTTGGTTTGACCTATTCTTTTGGACCTTCCAACCTTGAGGTTAGGGACTGGACAGATGATTCAGCACTCGTTTCTCTTTCAGCGACAAGGGTTTGTTTTCCAGAATTTATCTGATGACTCGCAATCATCTGTAACTCCAGTTCCCAGAGACCTAACACCCTACTCTGGCTTTTGCATATGCCTGACATACTCAAGATACACATATACACATAGAAACAACCACTCATATACATAAGGAGTTAAGAGTTTAATGTGTTGTATTAGTCTTTATAAAAAGATCATATTGTTGGGCAGTATTCAGGATACAAAATTTACAAGTTAAAATTGAGAAAGGGAAAGAGCAAACAATATTGTATTTTAACTTTTTATCAAAGAATGTTCATGAGAGGTGCTGAAGATATAGCTTGGTGGTAAAGTGCTTGTCTAGTTACTCAGGTCTCTAGGTTCAATACCAAGATCACACAAAATAGAAATAGAATATAGAGGAAAGAACATTGACAAATGGATATACCCAGACGAATCTATAACCAAGAGGTATAAGTCATATTTTTCACTTTTACTTAATAGTATTTCTTAGATAATGAGACAAATAAAATATTAGTGAAAAATATTGTCTTCTGATTATATAAGGAAAAGCTCTCCCTAACCATTTTCAATGTGCTTTCAGATCACATTATTTAATTTTCATAATACCCTTATTCATCATACATATGTTTATACCTACCATCAGAATTGCATTTGTATTTGCTTTGTTTTTGGAGGCATTTGAAATAATTTAAGATAATGTATGTCCTATGCAGACAAAACTGGGAAAAGAACCTATGTATTTCAAGAGCTATTTCCCTAATCTCAGCATTAGGATAAAACAAAAGCAAATAACTGAGTTTGTCTAGAACATACTGCCTGGCATCAGGCAAATGTCTACTCCTCAGCAGGCAAGTAGGGTTAATAAAACAGTGAGTAAGGTGTACCGTGTGATCTACAAAGTCCACTTATAACCACTAATGTTTGGGTAACTCATTTCACTAAAATATTTTCTCTATGTAGTGGGTTGGTCATCTGTTTCGGTAAATAATATAATGTTAACATGTTTTAAAATGTCATTTTGGAAAGTTCTGCTATCTAAATAGAAAAAAAATGAGAAGCTATTAGAGACTATCTTAACCTTTCTTGTGCACACAGGTTCCAGATGGATTTAAAGTGGGAAAAATATCACCCCCTGTATACTTGACAAATGAATGGGTAGGCTATAATGCACTCTCTGAAATCTTCTGGGATGACTGGGTATTGCCTACACGGTCCGCTGCTCAGCCACCTGTAGAAGATGGTGATTATGTTGAACTCTATGATGCTGATGGTAATGATGAAGGGTCCTATGAAGGTGCCAATGGCCATGATGACTTGAATAACCGCGTTGATCAGGCAAATGGCTATGAAGGCCACGGTGCTGGTAACTACAATGATGATAATCGTGGTGCTGCTGCCAATGGGCCAAGGTTGGTTCATCTCTCTTATTATACCATAGATGCTTATACATTCAGGACTATTGGCGTATTTGAGAATTAATTAATTGTACTTACATAGTGGCAAATGTTCCGTATTGCAATTTAAATTTTTAAATTTTTCTAACTTAGAACACTTAGTTCTGAATTTAATATTTAAATATTATAAAATGTATATACAATTTAAATTCAGTTATTTATTAGTTTTTCGATAACAGAGACAGTATGAGTTTTCTCTTACAATTAATGCAACTAAATTCCCTTTCCCTATACAATCACAATGAGAAATGGCATAAAGATGAAGTATTCTATTAGTATTTATAAGTATAGTTAAGCATTTCTCAGAGAGTTGCGATTTTTGACATGTGTATAATCAACTTAATATCATCTTTATTCATTTAATTGGTGGAGAAGTTACAAAATGATCTTTCAGGTTTTTCCCAAAATAAATAATCTATAAAAAGTTCCATTCTCATCCCGTTTTATGATCTTTTTTTTGTGATCTTTTATGATCACAATAGGGACATAAATTTAATATTGTATTCCATACAAAGCAAGGCACTGGTATTTTATAAACAGTATTTATAAGCACTGATTATGTGATTCTCTTATTGATCCTCTAACATTTGAAGCCTATATTCCATGAACTTTCTAGTGAGAGTAGTTGACCAAGGTGCCTATAGCAGAGCTGTTGGCATATTTGTAAATGAGTGAAACCATATGTTCAAATTAGCTTAATATAAAATATATAATATTACTATGAGGTTGATCATTAAATGTGACTGAAATTTATTAGTAAATTATCTAACTATTTAAGAAAAATTAGTATTTTCTGTAACTGCCCATTATGTGTACCTAACCTCAAAAAAAATGTAATTCTTTTTCCTGTGTCTCCACAATGATGACACAGACTTGACAGTGTTAATTCAGTATTTAGTATAGGCAAAGCAGTGTGGAATTTTTCATGTCTATATAACACCAAAAGGATTCACAAAAAGCAAAAACATTCCTGAACATAATGTGTGTGTGTGTGTGTGTGTGTGTCAAAAATCTTCTCTTTTTCTTTCCTTTTGTGGCTTTGATTTGTGTTTGTATTGAATGGCCTTCTTCCATTAATTTTTCCTTGTTATCAGGGCAAATTATCGCAGAGGTGGAATCTTGAAGAACGCTGGTAATGATCTAAATCGGGGAGCTTTCAGAGCTTATGGAGACAATGAAGCCAGAAATTACCGTGGAGCTGTCGGTGGAGCAAGTGCAGCCTTTGGAAACCAGGAAGGCCATGAAGCCAATAGACGCAGTCGAAGGGGTAACAGATACAGGGGAGCCAATGGAGGCAACGAAGAGAGTGGTGCATGTGGAATCGATCAACATGTATTCCCAGAATTTGAACGTGAACAAGAGGTAATGAATATATAATAATATATAATTTAATGAATATATACTTCTCTTATAAATGTGTGTCAACACATGATATATAACATATCAGCTATTTAACACTGATTATAACCATTTTTCTCAAATCCTGAAATTATTTAAATTATAAGTGCATAGGATCTTCACTACATACAACTTGATGGTTCCTATGTACTTCCAAGGGAAAGAACCTGATTTATTCTGTCATTTTATGTCAGATTATACACTTGGGATAGTATTTCAAGGAACTGGCATGATTCTTTATAGCTGTAGAATACAAATACTGGAATTTTTCATGTTAAGTTTGTAATTTGCTAGCGTTTTGGACATGTACAATATTGTGCAAACATTAGCATTATGCATTCATATAGCACATTTATAGAGGGATAGATTTCATTATGGCATTTTCACACAACCTTTGTCTTTGTTGGTCTTCTTCTTCTTTCCCTCCCCCTGCCCCTCAATTGTATCCTATTTGCCTCCGTTTAACTCTCAAGTCATATGTATTGTCTTGACCCATTTTCCTCCATTACTCTTCTGTAAAACTTTCTCCCTCTCATTCATAATCACTTCTAGTTCTATACTATACACATAACATATATGTATACATTTGTATATGTATAAATTAAAATCTAGGACCTGGTGTGTGTATCTAAAGAATGGGAAATGTGCTTCTGCGTAGAATTGTATCCATTAATAATTTCTTCACACATGCAATAAATTGAAATTTTCATAATTTCATTTTTCCTTGTGACTGAATAAAATTCTATTGTGTATACATACATACCACATTTTTGTTTTCCACTTCTGCTGCTAGACATCTAGGCCAGTACATTTTTATCTTCTCAAATAATTAATTCCCAACTCTTCCCCTGACATTCAGTTCCCTCAACAGAGAGTTGATAAAATTTCCACAGATAGAATACAGTATTGCCACGTTTATCCTTAAGTGTCTACTCCTTAATGGAAGCATGCAAGACTTAAGTGAAATATGCTTACTCTAAGATTTTTATAATTTGGCTTTTTGTTTCTTTGTTTTCCATCTTTTTTTTGATCATTTGACCTCACACCTCCAGAGGTTGTTCTTACTATCAGTTTTCCTAAACCATGTAGTTTTGGTGTGTTTTGTCCTCCTGTGTTTGTTTTGTTACAGTTTTAGGACTAGGATCTATCTCTGTAGGCCCACCCTAGCCTGGAACTTATATAGCTCAGGCTAGCCTAAGTCTCATGACAGCAGCTTTCCATGTGCCAGCATTATATTCTCATGCCTGTGCCATGAGACCCAGCTCTGTAGATATCTTAAACTAGCAGATGCAATACCCTCATGTTGTGGTTTTTTTTTTTTTTTTTTTTCAAAATAACTATTTAGCACATATACTTAAGGTCAGATTCCTTTCAAGCCTTACTTGGTTAGATCCTCTACTCACCAGCTCACCAGCTCTCTCATCCAGACAACTTTTGATTTCTTTAAGTTTTGATTTCCTTATAACTGAATCAGAGACAATGACACTTACTTCATTGTGTTGTGGTAACTGTTCATAGAGATGCATAATTAAGGTTACTAGCACAGTACCTGGTCTACTTCTATAAAAATTACATAAGAAATTGAACATTTGGCAATTTAATACTCCTATTTCTCCCTTCAAATTACCTCAATAATAAACTTACTTCTCAGATGATACTACTGAATATTTTTAGTAGATACAGACTTTTAAGGATGTATATATTACAGATTTTGCATTTAAACTTTCAAGACACCCATAGCATTTTTTTTTCCAAATATATTAAAAGTTGGGTCTTTGGTCTCCTTTTAGGAATCAGATCGTGGAACTGAGACCTCAGATTCAATTGCCTTGGAGATCGCATCCCTTGATGGTGAGCAAAACACTGGTATACCAGCATCATCAGCAACACTGGGATTTCCTACCAGACGCTCATCTTCCAGAGGCTCTGATAATGACATTGGAAGTGACATCTGTGAGTATTTCTGGTGTGATCTTTCAATGCTCAATGCTTGTACTTGCTTATACAATAATCCATGATGTGTGACAAATCAAAGAGATTGAATATTCATTGGTATAAATCGAGATTTATGCATGCTTTAAAAAAAAAATATTCCTCAGAAGGTAAAGGCATTTGCCACCAAGTCTAGCAAGTTAAGTATAATCTCCTTAGCACACATGGTAGAAGAGAACCAAGCTAACATATGTGCCTAAATAAGTGAATTAAACATATATATACATTTGCATATACACATACATATACATATATCTTTTTCCTTAGAGTTTTGGGAGTCTTGTGTAACCCGGATGATCGCATTGAGCTCATTCTATAGCAGTGACTGGCACTGACTTCCCCATTTTCCTGGGGTCACAGAGCCTTGCTATCATACCCACCTGTCACTCAATCTTTGTGGTGACTAGATTTGACCTGCAATTGAGAGATTTAGTCCTTCGCTCAATTCTCCATTTTGTACTACTATAAAAGCCACAAATCATATTCATACTCAACACTGTA
Source organism: Mastomys natalensis (assembly GCA_021653895.1). Lineage (NCBI taxonomy): Eukaryota > Metazoa > Chordata > Mammalia > Rodentia > Muridae > Mastomys > Mastomys natalensis. The sequence goes on from JAJTUV010003246.1 coordinate 32,839, forward strand.
TTTTAACCACTATAATTTGAATTTTCCAATGTGTTAAGCATTTACAAAAACTTATATAAAAGATGAAATGCGATAAGGAAACCAAACTTTGAGGGATATGTACATGATGGAAATACTTGGCACATTTAGTGTATAGACCAGTGATTTTTCTCAATACTGTCCCCTTTTACAGTATATGTATGATTTGTTGAGGTGCCTGAAAAAGTACCTGAGCTACTATCTGAAGTCAATGTTAACCCACTCTCTGTTTTTCCAGCGTATAACAGACCACTAATCCATGTGTATGAGAAGGAATTCTCATCTGAGGTCAACTGTGGTTCTTTGTGGGGTGAGTTTGATTTCTTGAACTGAGGGTTTAATTAATTAATTAATTTATTTACTTTACATCCCAATATCAGCCCCCTTCCTCCCAGTGCTCCCTCATGCAAGTCTCTTCTCTGGGTTCTAACTTCACCTTCTGGATGTCATTGTCACCCCCCCCCCCCAACACTGCACATAATGTCGCTGCAGAACTAAGCACATCCTCTCCCACTGAGGCCAGACAGGGCAATCTGAGTAGGGGAGCAGGATCCACGGGCAGGCAGGCTTAAGGACAGATTACTTTTTAAATCCATATTTGTGTAGAAAACTTTCAAAACTTGTGGAAATAAAATGTTTTACCATTGCCAATATGTTAAAAGTGAATTTATGGTAATTAGTTTAGGGTTGATTTGGCCTGTTGAATTAATGTCTTCCACTTTTATGCTTTTTTTTTAGCTTGTGTTAACTGGAGTGAAATACAAACTTATACTTCATTCTAATTATTTGAAAATTTGAGTTAATTTTTTTTCTAACTTAACATATTAAAAGAAAGAGTTCTGTAGGGTATTACAATTTTTAAGTCTGGAGAATGTATAATTTTTCTCTATAAATTCTTAAATTTAACAAGTTTTTTTTTCAACTGTTTGTTTTAGTTGAACAAAACAAACAGTCATGACCTTATCAGTAGGGCTGAGATTATAGGAAACATATTTTAAAATGAAAAATAGAAACCAGCAAATGTAATTCTGTGGTCAATGCCCTCAAAAGAAAATAGTCTCATCCTCAATGTTTTGCTACTTTAGTGGCTCAGGCAATATTGCATGTGCCACTTCAGTCTGGCAAGAACCCAGAAATGTAGTTCATGTCTAGAAAATGAACTGAGATTAACTGTATATGTATAGACTAAATTTGCTTAAAGGTAACTTTCAGAAGGGCTGGTTGGTTCAAGAAATGTTTGTGACAATTAAAAAATAGTGCATAATAAAAATAATACAGCATTCTGTATGTCAGACGGCACATTAGATGGCAGGAAATAGAATATTTGTGTGTATAGACATCTATTTACACATTTTAGGGGACACTGATAGGCATGTACATAGTTGAATAATATGAGATTAATAAGGCCTATGACAATATGAGATAAACATTTGCCTGAAATGAAAAAAGTCATCTTTATACAGATTAGCAAGGTGAAATTACAAAATAATTATATATATTTAGTTAGAAAATCAATAAAGGGTGAAGAAATGTGGAATACATGTATACACAGTAGAGTATTATTCAGCTGTGAAAAAGAATAGAATCACATGTGTAGTAAATAAGTTATAACTGATTATTGAAATAAATCAAATGTGTAAAGACAAATACCACATTTTGCCTTGTATGTAAAATCTAGTTTTTTTTCTTTAAGGTCCTACAGGTATAATGGAAACTATTAGGGAAATAGAAGAGGACCAGAGGAGTAAGAAGAAAAAATAAGTCAGGGAAGGGGGTTAATGAGAGTGATTTTGATTAAATTTTGTGAGAGATAAGGATAAAAACATCATAGTGAAACCCCTTTCTGTAGAATTAATACACACTATAAAAACTATCAGCTAACACAGCAATTTTCCTTGTCTGTATCTGAACAGGAGTCAATTTGTTACTGGGCACCCAATCTCATCTGTATCTGATGGACCGAAGTGGAAAGGCAGACATCACTAAACTTATAAAGCGAAGACCATTCCGCCAGATTCAAGTCGTGGAGTCGCTCAATTTGCTGCTTACCATCTCTGGTTTGTTTAAGACCTAAAATTAACTGAGTAATTATGTGGAGTAATTGAACTGCAAACTAGGTTAAAGGCTTTCTTAGGTGAAAGTGTTCATAGGAAAACACTTTAAATATAACCTTTAATTGGGGCAGCAAAATCTCCTACCTGTGTTTTCTTATCCATTTGGACTTTAAACAAAATCCCCTTAATCTTGATTCACATAACCTAGGTTGGAGATCAGGAAAACTACTCTTGCATCCTTGAAAGCTCCTTTCAGAGTTGTCTCTAAAACTTCAGAGCTGTAATCACATGCACAAGGGACCACACCAATATCCACCATCTAGCTTTTGATGTATCTGAAACAACAAAGAACCAAATGGATGACTATTTGGATAAAAGAGACCATTGTACCTGTCTCCACCTTATTACAAAGGCATACAGACAAGGTTAAGTACAAGAATAGATGCCCTAAAGAAACCTACACCTTTCCCAAACAGTAGTGGATTTTCATAATCTTGATCAGTAGGAGCCTGAAACTTTGACAATGAGAATGTAAACAAGTCAGTGTTAAATTGTGACTACTAAATGACTGGAAAAAGATCAGTAAAGGAGGACAGGACTGTTCCTAGCTATGGTAGAAGAGATTGATTGTAGATACAGGAGAGAAAATAGCCAGGAAGCATCTGGGAAAGTCTAATGTGAACATGACCAGCAGACTGAGTGGGGCCATATGAGGAGAGAGGGGAGGGAAACCTTCAGTGGCAGCCAAGGTGTCAGGAGGCCAAAAAACAAAAGGGTAAAGGGACCAATGTAGCCAAAATGGCTGGGTTATATATGGGAGAGCAGCTGGGGGAAGGGGAGGCCAGCCTCTGAGCTGCAGAGTTCAGAGCAGTAGGCTGAATATGCTCCCCAGGAGGACACAGAGCAATGCTGGGACAACCTGGCAGCCAGTGTCTGCTTTGATATGTTAATAAGTACCTTAGTTAGGCCTTTATCCTGGGTTTGAGAGCTAACACTAAACAGGATTTAGTATCTGAAAATCAAAGACAAGTAAAGAATAAGTGGGAATGGTTAACATAAGGTTTGGCCATCAAATAAAACCATACCAACCACTGATATTTGAGTTTTCTACTTCATAACATATAAGATATATGTGGAAGATATATTAGTGTGCAAATTGTCATATTATACACTGATTGGATGGAACATTCTGCTTCAAAGTTCGATTAGAAGCAAAAACCCATTTAGAAGTAAACTCAGACTTCATAGTATTTTAATCATATTTCATGACCTATCATTTGTAATGACTTTAGGTACACAGAAGCAACACTTGGTTTGGAAACATCAGATATCTGAGAGACGATACACATCTGAATGAGAGATAGTTTTCATCTTCTTTTCTCAAAACCCAGTTAAACCTTTTTACAGTCCTTAAATGTAAGCCAAATGTGGTTTGGTTTTTGTTTAATCTGGGGTTTAAAACTAAGGCTCTATAAATGGTAGACAAGAACCCCTCTCCTACAAAGTATTTTTGTGTCAAATACTATAAAAATATCATCATTAGATGAGAATCTGCTAAGGCTACTCTGGAAAAAAAATCTTTCAAGGATGCAATGTGAAGTTATTCAGTAGTTTATTTTACCAGTTAAGTGTCAAATAATAATAAATGTAATTTTTGGAACCCTAAGACTTCTTTAAAATCTCCCTATTAAAACACAGTAAAATCGATCATATTAAGAATTTTACTTTGTAGACTGAGTGTGGTGTTTGAGGCAAGCATGGTCTCAAAAAAAAATCTTTATTATTGGGACTTTTACAACAATCTTAAAACTGACTCAGAAAAATTAATAAATTCAATAAAAAATTATAAAATTTGATTTAATTAAAATTAAAGACAATCCCACTCATGAGTAAGATAGAAAAAATTTCTCAATAGATTATATTTATACATTTAGGAATAGCCATGATATATACATATCTGTATATGACAACAATTAATGACAAATAGCTCATGGCTGGGAAAGAGAGAAAAGTGTTATAAGGGAAGGCTTGGAGGGAGAGAAGGGAAGAAGGAAATGACGTAATTATATTATAATCTCAAAAAGGAAAAGAAATAATTAAAATATTGTCTCAAAGAAACTGAAAATAGACTGATGGTTGCCTGAGGCTGGATTAATGGAAAGAGGGAGGAAAGAGGTGACACAGAACAACAGGTACTTAATAGGTAAAGGTTAAATCAGTACAACATTTTGTTGGTCTATGGCACAATAGGTAAACGTAATAAAAACAGCGCATTCTGTATTTTAAAATAGTCAGAAGATAGGAATTTAAATGTGCTCACCATAAATGAAATTTTAAAATTAAGGTAATGAATATGCTCATTTCCCGATGTCTACATGAATTAAAATACCGCATCATACACTATAAATATATAAAAAAGAAGCTTTATAATAATAATAGTAATTGAGTTTGCTTCCTAAAGGCAGTCTTAATGTATCCTAGTGGATTATTTTAGATCCACTACAGACAGGCACAGAGGCAGCCAGTAGAACCCAATTGTTTCATTGAATTGAGGCAGAAGAGTCTAGTAATGTGTCTATTTTTAAAAGTGACTCTTATTTGATGAACATTTTGCATAAAGAGCAGTGCACCCTACTGCTTTGCATTTCTAGAAAATAAAAGAATTGAAATGCCATCATGTTTTCCTACCAGGCCGCAAGAACAGACTTCGTGCGTATCATCTGACTTGGCTGAGGAACAAGATTCTGAATAACGATCCAGAAAGTAAGAAAAGGCAGAAGGCAATGCTGAAGACAGAGGCAGTTTACAAAGCTATGGATAAGTTGATTGGCTGTGAACACTTCAGTGTCCGTACGTCCATTTCACATTTAATATTGCTGTATAGTTTCTGCTTTCCTTCATGTGGAGAGGTTCATAATTGCAAAAGACAAGACGAGGAAAGGAAAGAATTCACAGAGTGATTGTCTTGGAGGCGTCTCCCAGGCCTTTTCTAGATGATCAGACCTATTGGCTGAAATTGCTCTGGGAGTTAGATTTAGTTGACTTGTTTCTTCCTTTGCTAGTCACTCTTACTATTTGAAGTAATAGTTTCCTCACTATAAATATTCCTGGTGTATCTTCAGCAACTTGCAGAGATGTGTATGGTATTGTCTTTCCTTTGAATAGCAATAAACTATGAACTTGTTTACTGACCAGGAAATTTTATGGTGACTCTGAAAAGGAGGATTTCTGTGATCTGTTGACTCTTGCTCCTAATATTTTATGTTTCACTATAGAATGTTTTCATATCCTGTGTCTCTCCATGAATGTCTCTGTAAATACAGTACTAACTCCCTTTGGCATCTGAAGTAATGCTGTCCCATTCTCTTCCATTCTGAATCAACTCCACTCTACTCTCAGCTTCCTTTTACTCTGAAACGGTTGACCCTTCAGGCAGAATTGGTAGTGTAGGTGAAGGACTGCTGAAATCACATTGTAGGAATTGCAAGAGAATATTTCTATCACAAATGACAATTTTTGTATCTTCTTTTATTTTTACTTTGTCCCCTTTTTTGTGATACTGAGAACTAACTTCTAGTTCCTTGTTCATACAAGGCTATCATTTTATCACTGGGCTATATTTCCAGCCACTGTTGTGTTTTGAGACAGGGTCTCACAAAGTTGGACAGAGTCAGTCCTAAGTCTTTCTTAAGACTTCCAATATGTGAGTATAGAGGTGAACACGATCAGGGCCAGTTTCACTTTCTTATGCCCTGACATGCACAAAAGTTTTAAATTTTGATGAAGCTTAATTTATTCTTTTCTTGTATCGCTTATACATAAATTTTGTCAAATGTAAGAATCCATTGCCATATAGGAAGTTAAGATTTTAACTTACCATGTAAGTAAAGTTCTGTTTACTGATAATCCTTTTACAGCATAAGCTCTGACACTTAGGTCTTTGATTCATATTGGCTTAATTTGTGTGTATGCTGTGAGGCAGTTTTCTCAAGTCTTTTGCATTCACTTTACCATATGTCTCAGCACCAGGTGTTTAAGGCACTATGGTTATGTTGCTTTTGTTTTTGTTTTTTCTTTATTGAATGGTCTTGGAGCTATTGAGCTCGTATGTGCAGAGTTTATTTTCTGAATGTCAAATATATTCAGTTTATCTGTACTCCTATTATTTTAAAAATATTTGATTTATATGGCTAGTCTGCAAATCATGTGACTTTTGCTCTTAACTTTGTGCTATTTGTTTGTGATAATAAATATAACCATCTGACTGTTCTTGTTAATTCAGAAGAATAACATTTTTGATGTTGCCATTATAGTTCACCATGAAGAAACAACATACATTGCAGTTGCTGTGAAATCATCAATTCACCTCTATGCATGGGCACCAAAATCCTTTGATGAGCGCACCGCCATTAAAGTAAGTGGCCATCTTATTCGCATCATGCTATTTTTCTCTTAAGAAGGCATTATAAACAAAATAGTAGTTTGGAATATAGATGTGGATATATATACCATTTGGCTACATTTATTGCAATTTGAATATACCATGTCAATAATTATCATTTAACCCTTTTTTAGACAATCCACAGGCGCCACAGCAAGGGAGTGTTTGAGGGAATTCCCCAACCCTTCCCCTTACAGGAAATTCCCACCAGCTCCTCACTCCCATTTCCTGTAGTCAACATGAAGATCTTCTCTTCTAGAGGCCCAAACACAGGCTTCAGGTGCCACCCCAATGACTTGCAGTGGGGAAAGTCCCTGTTCTCTTGTAGTGGGGGGTGGAGAGCGGAGGGAAGGTAAGAAGAGATACAGTGATGCTAAGGAGGCCACATCAGAATCGGGGAAGATAAGAACTTTGTTAAAACTATCATTACAACAGTAGATGGGCAGGGGAAGGAAACTGGGGGTCTAGATTTCTTCCAATATAAAACACGCTTTTCTGTAGAACTATTCTGGGTCATAGTGGGTAGGCCCACCAGTGTTCTTGACATCTTTTGATGAAACTGAACTTGGATCAGCTATGGAAACTAACCATCTAGTGGCCCAAACAAACTATTACTGGTTTTGTTCACTTCCCATAAACTGAGGACTGTGGATAAATTACATATAATGCTCCAGTTTTCTATTTAAATGGATAGATTTTTTAGAAAACCCAAATACCTTTTTAATCTTGCCTATTGCAGGCATCAGAATCAGTGGGACCATTTTGTTAAATGTTTAGATCTCAGACCCAACCCCAGGCTGAGTTTGTGGGTCTGCAGTGGGGCCTGAGAATCGGATTTTAACAAATGATCTCAATGATACTGAACTACTTGCTCAACATAAAAATTTCACAGAGCACTCATAGGAGCATATCCTGATCAACGTATTCATGAAATACATTTGTATGTTACATCAGGATCTGTTTTAATTTTTGAGTCTGAACATTGCATGTATACATTGATCATGGTATAATGCATATGACTACTCCTAGTAAAGATACTAGACTATTAGATAGACAGTCTACCATGGCAGATATAGCATCCCTTATCTGGTCTACCTAAATTGGGTCTTGGCTCAGCTGCCATCATTTGGATATGGATTGATTCTTGGGTGTCTGCTGACTTGTCAGCGCTACCTAGTATGGAACTGGAAAACAAAGAGAGAAGTACCACCAGTACATTTAGCCTGTTCTGTCCAAGTCCTCACTCCATCCTTAATGCCCACCTTCGACCATGTTATTGTGAATCCTATGATGCTCAGTCCTTTCCGTCATCTAATCTCAGCAATGAATCCTGTTTGGCCTTTTGTTTCCTTGGACTATCAACATTAGGAGTCTTAGAGTATAGTCTGTCTACCATAGGTTAATGTATATGGCCTTTTTCATTCCTTACCAAGTATGCATTGATCAATCAGCAGACTCCGAAGGAGACTACATGTCCTATGAAGCCTATATACGAATATTGGCAAAAATACAGGCAGCTGATCCAGCGAACCGGTTTAAGAGACCAGATGAGCTCCTTCATTTGCTGAAGCTCAAGGCAAGAATTTAAGGACAGCTAACGAGAGAACAAAGCCATATGTGGTTCTGAGGTCATAACAATTTGATCATTGTAGGTTGTATGAAAGCCCTAGGTTCAATCCCCAGGATCAAAAACATTCAATCAATCATAAAGAAGTCATCTGACTTTTACAAACTCTAATTACGGCAAAAGAAAGGGAAAGTTTGCCTTAGTCAGAATGTCATTTTGGCCTTTGGGCCATATTTGCTTTTCTGTTTTCAGGTGTTTCCAACTCGTGATGTTAAGCCAGTGACAGTTGACCTGGCTATTGGCTCTGAGAAAACACTGAAGATTTTCTTCAGCTCAGCTAATGGATATCATATCATCGATGCAGAATCTGAAGTTATGTCTGATGTGGCCTTGCCAAATAATGTAAGATAATACCTTCAAATCTCTAGAAGTTATTGTAAAACATTTTGAATTTTTCTGATTATCAAAATTCTCAAAAGTTTAAAGGTACAACTTATACTGCAGCGGAGATCTAACAGGTAAAGTGTTGACACATAAGAAAAATTCACTAGTTATTTCATACTTCAGATATCTAAATGTGGTCTGCAGACAGATTTTATTTGGCCATAATGATTTTATAACCTTTAAAATCCAGACTTCTATTGATTAACCATATCTGATAATCTCAGGCCCGTACTATCATCTGGCCACGATCATCAACTGGAACTAATGGAGATCTGCCTCCTTTTAATGGCTTTGTATTCTACATTCACTGTCCTTTCATCTTTGTGCATTCATTCTGATTGGCCCTAAGATGCTTTTCAGTTGTCTTTAGTATTTCTATGCCCTGTAATATACTAATACATTTTGTTAAGAAATCAATAACAGTATTACATAATTATATGTGCTCCCCTCTTTATTGCATTAGCTATAGATGATAGCAAATTATGTGAAAAATTCTTTTATTATATTCATTATATTCCAGAATTTTCATAGAAAGGTTCAGCATGTTTAAAGTAATGGCACAGTATTTTTAAATCATGAATGGTTGTATACAATTAATATAAAAATCTTGACTATAACATCATAGTCCACCAAATGTATCATACAAAATATTGATGGTGGAATTGATGGTTTTCCTGTTGAAATTTATATTTAAAAGGAATGCCTTTATTAGCAGTTTTTTGCTTCATTCTTTCTTGATATTCAGTTTGTCAAACATTAAAATTTTAGCAGCTTATCATTATGTAAAATCCCTGAAGAAAGCATGAATGGACTTTAAATGACCTTATTTGTGTGATATTTTGAACCTTTTTGGTAATATAACCTGTGTCTCTAATAACACAGTTTTAAAGACTATAGAAAATAAGCATCAAAACATTTGTGAAGACATCTTTAAAGATGAAGCTAACAATCATTATTAATCATTAGCTAATAATCTAGTAGTTGCCTATATAGACAGCTTACCCTGTTTGTACTGTGAAAATATTAAATAGAACCTCAGCCAAAGTCACAAAATAATTGTGATATAACTGTATTATTCTTCAGTTAAATTGCCTCTGGAGCTTCCTCCCTCTTAGATTTATCAGAACAGATAGCCTTTCCTCAGAAGCTAGTACAATACGGATATTCAAAAATTGGTTTAAGTTTATACTTATTGAAAAACCAAACAGGCATATTAGTGCATGCATGTAATCTCATAACTTTGGAAGTATAAGCAGGAAGTATGGGAGAATGAAGGCCAGAGTCACCTTTTTAGCAAATTCGAGGCCAGTCTAGGATACATGTTCACTGACTTGAAAAATAAAATCATTGAAGAAACTTAAATCTAAATAATTACTAGGGAAATTATTTGCTTTAGAAACAATCAGTTAATTAACTATAGAATCTTGAATGAGAAAAGGTGTTACAAATCATTTTCTGACCTAATTAGGATACCTCATAGATATGCAAACATATTTTTAGACAAATTCCCTAGTGTCTTGACCCACTAAAATAGAAAGGACTCTACTCTAAAGGAGAGGAGAATGTCCTAAAAATACTATCCTCTCAGAAGTGCTTGATTACAAAGGCTCTGGTGGTGCCGGAGAGCTACATGTGCTGAAAAGTGTCCAGTTGCTTCAGAAATCATCTGAGAAAGCAAGGGAATTACTTCAGATGCTGTCCGGATTTGCAGCAGACCCGGTTTATTACAAACAGATCTTCTTGAGAAAACCATATTTCTTGTGTTTTCTTTCATTCTTTCTTATCCGTTTTCTGATTCAACTGCTCATGCAAGTACCCAGGGAACGCATTAAAATTGCGTTTCGCCTCTGGATTCCCATTTTAGTTTTGAGGATTGTTGTTGCTGAGACATGGCCTCAAGCACTTGGCCTGAGTACGCTGGCTTTGGCAAGTATAGTTTCTGACCCTCCCTCCCCCTCCGCCCCCGTAACTTGTTAATTTGCAGAAACAGCAGAAGAACACATTTCTTGTAATTCTCAGAGAAATACCATCAATGTCATAATATCTGTGCTCTAAGCAGATTTTGTTTCATTTATAATTCTGGAAGTTTACAAGTGCTTAATTTTCTTTTAATATTTCCTTATTCTGCAACAAATACTTCTGAACTCTATATTGAGCCTTTTTTTTAGCATGCACATTGAATGAGAAAATCTACATTGTATTGAAAAGGGGACAAATATAATAAAATAAGCCATGAACAATAGTAAAGGCTGCCCCTTAAAATATTTAAGCTCAAGCTATTTGCTGTTTATTTTTCTTTTTTTCATGAATTTTCTGATGAGCAAGAATTATGTATATGATTTATTGTTTGGTAATACATACATTATGAAAATATTGTTTAATTTCTGAAATAAATCTGAAATTCAGGGTTGTATTATTTTTACCATTATAATAACACAATATTTTGTGGCATTTCACGAAATTTCTCTGTGTTAGAAATACATTTCTCTTTTTTCCTCAAATGATTATCCTAAATAAAAAGAGAGAGAGAATATTAAAATTGATGGTTTTGAGCCATAAAGGAAACTGACTCTTCTAAAATGTTTATGTCATGCCACTGACTTTAGACACAAAGGTTACCTTTCCCCTGCACTTGAACATCTTCTGGTCTTCAATTAAGTAATAGTTATTTTGATTAATGTAATAGCAATAAAATGCTGGATACAAAAAAGTCTTTATGAAGCATAATCCTAGTAGTCACTGGAAATCATTATACCACAGAATGTCGTCATTTTACCTGATTGCTTGGGACTTGGCGTGATGCTCTCCTTCAATGCTGAATCTGCCTCTGAGGAAGCAAATGAACAACTCCTCAAGAAGATCCTTGATGTGTGGAAAGACATACCGTCTTCTGTGGGTATGTACAAAATTTCTTTTGCTCTCAAATGATCTAGACAAGGATAAAAAAAAAAGTCCTAAATAAGTTTTCCTGGATTGTTTCTTTTTCTTAAAGCACCGAAGGGTAATTTAAAGTCTTATACATTAAAAACAAAAACAAAAACAAACAAACAAAAAAAAACTTTCTATTTTGTCTGGTTACTTTATAGAGTGGTGTTTGTGTGAAGTCATTTATACCTGTAAGTTGCCACCCAGATGGCAATATGGGTCTAAGCCCACTTTTTCAGACTACAACCCTAAGCAGTGCAGTACTGCTGGTCTGAGAAATTAAAATAACTAATTTGAGATTCTTTTCTATTTTCCTAAGGTTTGGGAACTAGGTGACAGAAAATATACAAACAGTTAAAGTATTAAAGAGGGTAAAGGGTAGAATGACAAGATAAATGACAAATGTCTCTCTCTCTCTCTCTCTGTCTCTCCCTCCCTCCCTTCTTCCCTTCCCCCTCTCTCCTTCTCTGTGTGTGTCTGTCTGTCTCTGTCTCTGTGTGTGTTTCTCTGTCTCTGTGTCTCTGTCTTTCCCTCCCTCCCTTCTGTCTCTGTGTGTGTTTCTCTGTCTCTGTCTCTGTCTCTGCCTCTGTCTCTCTCTCTGTCTCTGTCATTCTATCTCCCTGTTTCCCTCTCCCTCTCTCTCTCTCTCTCTCTGTCTCTGTGTGTGTGTGTGTGTGTGTGTGTGTGTGTGTGTGTGTGTTTGCAGAGACAGAGTGGGTTATAGAAGAGAGAGAGAGACAGCGAAGGAAAGAAAGGCTGTTTGTCCATACAGAGGACAGAATCCGCTCAAATGTCTATGGGTAGAAGTGACATTCACAGTGTTTTAGTGACCAATTTGAAAGAACTCCTTTTCAAACACCTTTTTTCATGGGATGATGGGTGTTTTGTGTTGGTTTTTTTTTTTTTTTTTTTTTTTTGCATTGTATCTTCAGAATTTTTAAATTATTTTTATACATGGTCAATGTTGAGGATTGTCCTGAAAACCTGCTCTGTTTTCTTCCTACAGGTAAAAATTCACAGAGGGTTAAAAACCATTATAAGTGACAGACACTTAGTGCTTATAGTACAAATTGATGAATTTAGGGCAAAAGAAAGTAAGCACAAGGACTCATGTTACATCTTTTACAGTGAAAAGTCAGGAAACGATATGTGAGGCATGACCTAGTGAGGCAACCCAGTGAAAGAAAGCCTGCCTAGGATGTGCAAGGTCTGGCTTCCATCCCCAGAACCTCAGAAAGTACATGAGTCACAAATGAAAATCAGGTAGCTAAGTTCAAAAGGGAAAGTAAGCAGAACACTAATATTCAAGCCACTCGATGACCATAGATGTAAAAGGGATTTTAAAAGTTGGCTACAGAATTTCTTGTCCTTAGGCCAGAAGAGTTCTAACCTAGATCAAAAAGCTTGGTAGAATATGAGAGACGTGTATACATAAAATAACATAGAGCACAAACGCATGTCTTTTGTTTAGCATATATTGAGAATATATTACAATATAGCACTGATATCAAGGAAATAATTAAATCTGTTTTCTACTTTAACACAACTTGCTGTTTACAAATAGCATAAAACCAGATTTCCCTAGGCTAAAATTTATATTTCTTTAAACCATAATATTTTCAATAACAAGGACAATGTCCTTTATTCCCAAATAAATGTATCAGAGTTTAAGAATGGCAGATAATTTTGCTAAAAATATCTACTTCATAATTCCACAGCCCCATTACAGAAAGCACACTTTCAGTTCAGTGAGTAGTGGCAGATCTGTAAAGACATACACTGGCTTCTGAACTCAGTAGACTAGCTGTTAAACTGGAAAGGTTTACTCTATGTGGCTGTTGAGAAGAATAGTATTTTAATATAGTAGTCACAGGAGTATAAAAGAAAATTGAGTTCATAGATGTTGGACCTGTTACTAGTTTTGGTAAGTCAGGTCACTGGTTCTTCATAGTTCCTGTGCCCACTTTAATTCTGGCCTGAAATTACACTATTAAAGTTATTTAAGAACAGCTATTTTTTTCTTAGTCAAAATGTGACAGAAATTTAATTACAATTTTGATATCAAATTCATACAGGTAAGTAGTCTGACTTATAATTAAAACAAAACAGGATAATAAATGTTTTGTACTTTTCTTTGAGGTCAGCTACATTGCTCACACTATGTATTTGCTAGTTACTTTTATAAGATTATATGTAGTCTTCCATAAGTTATTTTATATAAATTTAATGTACACATACAGCATGTAAATTTTGGTTTAAGCAAGAGTCCCTGAGAGCATTTGATAAAAATGGGAGTTTTATTTTTTAAAGAAGACAACTATACTAATGCTGATTTTCCCTCTTTTAAAATAAAGGAAAACAGAAAATCAGATTAATTAACAAATTCTGGTTTCAAACAAAGTGCCATGTTTTGTATTTTAACTGAAGTTAAAATTTGTGTCGTTTTGAATGTTATAATTTACTTTATATATGGAAATTTTCTTCCCTGCAAATTTCATAAAGATTAAAAATTGAAAGTTAAACATTTAATATTGCTCCTTATGCTATAAAATACTTCACAGAATCACTGGAGTATATGGACTTTTCATAATTAAGGTTATGCTTTCATAAATGATATTGCCGTGGTGGGTTATAAAACATGTCTAAAAAGTTTAAAATGTAATACAATTTTCCCCAGAAGGAAAAACCCTTAAGTATATAAAATTACCCTCAGTTCTGCTTATAGCAGAAAAAAATTATTCAATTAAATTAGGTTTACTAAAGTCATTATTTGAATAAGATTTTTTTTTAACAGATTTAGCTTTTTCAGGACTGAGAACTGAACTTAAATCCTTGCACACTACCACTTAGCTAAATCCCTACTCCCTGTTTTAATTTGTTGAAAAATCAGTTTTCTATGTTATGCTACAACACAGCTCTTTATTAGGAACCTTCCCTTTGTATCTGGTGTGAGACTGTATCTCACCTACAACATTAAAAAATGTAAAGCCATGGATTGATCTGAGCAACTAGAAACAGAGCCATTACCTCTTGGGTTTGTCTGTGGTCTGACAGTGCATGAATAAAAACATTAAGAAAGATCTAGCAAGTCATTATTCATCACTGCAGTACCTATAGAATACCAATCCTAAGCAACAAAATGTTCAAAATGGCAGACTTCAAAATAAAGTGAAGAATAGATGGGTTTAACCTAACCTAGAACTATGAGCTCTTTAATAGTTAACTTTCGTTATGTTTTCATATTACTGCGATAAAAAATAAATGTTCTTTTGCCATTTCCAATTGTATTGTAGCTTTCGAGTGTACAAAGAGAATCACTGGATGGGACCAAAAGGCTATTGAAGCGCGCTCTCTACAGTCAACTATTCTCGAGAATGAGCTGAAGCGCCGCTCAATCAAGAAACTGAGATTTCTGTGTGCCCGTGGTGACAAGGTATAGTTTACACTTTTCAGTAAAGTAAAAAACAAACTAAGCCTTGAAATTAATTAGACTTTATACCATTTTCTTTTGCATATTTAGGATTTTTTTTTAAATTGGCACACTATTAATGAAACAATCTTCTTTTTCGTAGTAGAAACATATTTGGTAAATAATGTAATTTTGTTTCAACAGAACCCATTTTCAAAGTACAAATCTCTAGTTGTATCCTAATTAAACTTGGATATTTTCTTTGGCATGAACTCTTTCATTAGTTTTGATCCATGGTCCGTTTCATTTTCATGCCAAGAAATTTAAGCAAAAAGTATGAGAGCAAATCTGCCTTCTTAGAATGATTTAAGTGTTTTGATTTGGATTACCATAATTTAATCACACAGATGAATGACATTCTTTGTGATATTTCTGTGCACGTCCTCCACGTGCACTACTCAGGTCTACACTCCTTTCATCTGCCCACTCCCAGTACTGATCCTAATCCCTAGACTGATTTTTGTTTAGCTTTGATATATAAAGGAAACCACTAACATTTCGTTTTTAGCTTAGTTTTCACTTACATTCTCTAGTTATTGCTGAAAATTAATGATTTCATTATTTTTATCCATTCCTTTGTAGATTGGTGCTTAGTTTGACTCAAACATTATTGTGGATAATGCTCCTATAACCGTGGGCATATAAATATCTCGAGTAGGCTGATACCCAATTTTGGTAGACAGATACTAAGATATGTGAGAACCAGATCACATGACAAGTTTATTACTTTGGTTTTTTTGTTTGTTTGAGGAACATTCATTCATAGTATTTTCCAAAATGGCTAGAATAATTTCCACCCCCACCAAAAGTGTGTGAGAAGTCCTCTCCAGCCATCTCCTTGTCAGCATTTATTTGCTTGTTGAAAACCATTTCTAGCTTTCAGCATATTCCAAGACTAAAAGAAAAAGTACTTAGATTTGTTGAATATACAGTTATATGTTAGGTTATATGCTTGCTATTTTAGAAGCTTATCTCAGTTTATCCTCACAAGCAGGTATGATGATGACAATTTTACAAGGAAAAAAACTAAAATGGAGACTCAGAAATTTTCTGTGAAATTTGATCAGTGTTAACTATTAAAATAGGTAGATGGGAAAGTTCATCACCTAAGTTAAGTATTTTAAGAAACAATACTGTGAAAAAATAACCTTGAATATAATTAAGAATTATTACCAAGGATTGCACAGAATTCAAATTGATACCAGGGAAAACAGCAAAGTTGTAGCATGCTGACAAAATGTGTGCAATTTCGGGGACGTAATGTGAAGAAGCAGACTTTGAGGTCAGGGAGCTTTGGATAGCATTGCTGACTCTGTCACCTAAAAAGACGGAAGAACCAGAAATGTTTAACTGATCTTTACAGTTTTTTCTTTTGTCAGGGTTGAGAGAATGCTGGGCATGGAACCCAGGGTCTTACACATGCTAGACAAATGTATCACTGAGTCACATCACCAACCCTTGTTTGATCTTTTTAAAATTTAATTCCTTTATCACTAAAATGGAACTATCAATAACTGTTTGGGGAACAAAGGTAGAATTCTAATGTACCATGTGCACATGTAAGCATCTTCCAGGGTATTTGGCACATAAAAGCTGTGAAGGGTAGCTGCTGGACCTTACCCTTAGCATCATTAGGTCTCATGCCCTGCTTACATATACGCATGGATGACTTTAAAACCTTTGCCTTCCTTTTGAGATTTATGTTTGGGTTCTATTCTGATTTTCTTTATTATGGAAGAACCCATGTTTATACAACGTGTTCTTCCTCAACACATTGCATTTAACTCACTGTACCAAGGGAAGGCGAAAATGTAACTCAATTACAATCTCAAAAGAATAAAAACAAAATTATTTTAATTCAATAATACAAGGAAACAAATTGTTTTTTCTATCATTTGCTACCTGTGCTTATGTTTAACAAGTTACTGAAATATTCTAATTTTTTTTATGACTTTCTATTTCTGTAAAATGAACTGACACTATAAAATGTAGAAATTTTAATTACAGCATTCCTCCCTTCCATTTTCTCTCTCCAGTTCCTCCCTGTTTACCTCTCCCCAGTCTTCCAATTCATAGTCCCCTTATTATAATAATAATGAGTTCACTCATTATTATTGCATACATATATTCATCTGTATATGCATATATTCCTAAATATAGTCTGTTCAGTCTACAGAATGTTGCTTGTATGTATGCATCCATGGATGACCTTTTGGCACTGAGCAACTAATAGTTTTGCTGTTTGTTAGGGAAGACCACCTCTCTCACTTCCTGCCCCTAGCTTTTGGCAGTTGCCTGTAGGTCATTGTGTAGAGTTGAGATCTCATGGGCTTTTCTCCATCCAGATCGATGTGTCCATTGTTGCCATCCTTGTTCAGCTAAGGGAAAGTGTTGTAACCAAAACTAATAAGAAACTTCCAGAGACGAACATGATCTACTATAAATATACAGCAGTTGATAGCTGCAAAGGGAAGGAGAATCATTATTAGTCTTTGGTAAGATGCAAGGGAGTGGCCAGTGGTATTTTCCCATGATCCAATGGATGGCCTCACACCTGTGCACATATGGTCAACACTGAGTGGACCCAACAAATTATAAATTTTAAAAAGAAGGCAGGAATCTGGGAAGAAACATGTTGATGGGGTCGATAGTCAATTGAAAGGGAAGTGACCAGGTGATCAAAATTTATTGTGTAGATGTGTGAAAGGCTCCAAGAACAAATTTCAAAAGTGAAAACAAAGCCAAAATAATGAAGTATATACATTATAATTATGTAGACGATGGCAAAAAGGTTACTTTGAAATGTTATTTAAATCTCAACCTAATCAAATGTATGTCCCTTAAAAGGAAGAAAATTTGCTCCAAACAAGATGGCTTAATATTTTGATTGCATCAAATTATAGTTATACACTGGTGCTTAACACTTGTATTCATTAAGTATCTAGTTTTAAATGTATTAGAAACTCACTGCTGATGCTTTTTTTCTTGTGTTTTTTTAAAGCTGTTCTTTGCTTCTACACTGAGCAATCGGCGCAGCCGGGTTTACTTTATGAGCCTTGGAAAACTTGAAGAGCTCCAAAGAAACTACGCTGTTTAAAGGGGTCCAGTGATCGACTACAACATTTACATCCATCACATATATTCCATTGCATCCTAACATTGGAATTTTATCATTAGGGGAAAACTTTCATCAGAGGCTTTTAATGTAGCACAGAATAGTTTGGATAAGAAATGCAGCTTTATAAAGAAAACTATAGCAAGCTCTATGTACTCCAATGGTGTACAATCTGTTTTGCACAAACTTTGTAACTTTTGTTACTGTGAATTTAAACATTTCTCTTAGGACAGTTTGGACAGTATCTGTATTCAGATTTACAGCATGGAGTAAAGAAACCTGTTATAAATTACACCATCAACAACTTTCAAAGTAATTGGCCCTAATTAAGCTTTTCCAAACCAAAAATATATACATGAATTTTTACAAGTGAAGGTTAGATTAAAAGACAAAACAATAATGAATTTTACAACCCAGATGAAGGTTGAACAACCTGTGTGCACAAGGAAAATTATATTGATCAAGGGGAACATTCTACCCAATTCGTTATCACAATAAGTCCACAGTTGAAGACCAATTGTGATTTTTCCAGCCCCTTGTTAAATTTGATTTCTCTATATATAGAGAAAGAAAAAGAGAAGAAAGCATCAGATGCTTGCCCTCCTAAAAGCCCCAAATATGTGTAATAGCTGTTTTTACAAACTACCAAATGATATATTTACTATCTTGAATACAGGACTGAACTCCAATGCACATGTACTGTAGAAAGATTTTTTTAATGCATCAAAGTAGGCGTCAGATTTTGTCCCCCAAATTGGCCGAGTTTTGAATTTTATTATATAGCAATACTGTGACCATCAGACAGCATTAAATTTTTTTAAATACTTAAATATATTTTAAATACATTAAACTATATAAAATACCCTTAGTGTTATTAAGCAAAGTAATGCAACAACAGGAAAAGAATGTTAATAGATAATAATTATATTTTCACATTTTTATCACTATCAATTCAGAAATAAAGGTGATAATCCAAATTTAGAGCCATTTGTTCTAGATATGAAAATTAAAGAATTTTAGAAAAATATAGCATCCATTGCATATCAACGTCTGCAAAATTAAAGTAGTGAAATTCATGCCAGTCCATATCCAAATATTTGATAGACGCCAAAAATAGGTGACATTTGCTCACCTATGGTAACTGCTACCTGATTTTTTTTTAAAAGCATGATTTATACCTATCCATCCTCAAAGACATGGTTAGTTCTGGAGTAATAGAAAAAGCTACAGAACCTACCACAAAGTATACCTCAATAAGTCCTCTAGTTCTGCTTCTCAAATCTGAAGACTGTGCTAGCAGGATAATAATTTTTAAACTACCTGATTAACCAAAACAAAAAGCAGCTGACTGTGTGTGATTTCCTGATAGTATATCATTTCCTGGCACCTGCCAGAAATGAAGATTTGGATTTTCCTAATGACTTCTATCAAGTAGTAACGCAGTGTTCAGATTATAGGAGAACCTGAATCCAGAAGTTAAAATGTGATTCCCATTTCTGTTACTGTGACACACTAATGTGATCCTAAAACTGGCTTATCCTTGAGTGTTTACAATTCAAATTACTTTTTTAAGTTCAGTAGTTATTTTAAATAAGCAAACTTTAATGTCAAATTAATACCTTAGAAGTAGTTTTCTTTTTTTTAAAAAAAAAAGAAGAAAGGAAAATTGTACACCAAGAGGCCTTGAGGAACTTTGTGCAAGTACCTCATCGCCGAGGAAATGGAGCTTGCTATGTTGGAGGTTCAGAACTTTTTCTCATTTAAGTAGTACATAGGAACAAGAACTTTTTCTTCATAATATTAACTCAAAAATAAGCTTATAAGTTTTATCTTAAAAATCATACGTTTAAAGGCAGTAAGACACTAAACCAAAAAACTATTTTAGCAACTCCCGTTGTTCTCTGTGGCATTTATTCCAGCAAGCATGGGAAATAGCAAAGAGAATCTACAATGCTGTCCCAAAGCAATTACACAGGGATGATTATCAACATAGTGCTGGGCTTTGACGGCTAAAGTGTTAGTGAAGAAACGGAACTTGGCGCCTAGCAAGAAGAAAGGAGATTTGAGCATTGGGTGCACAAGTACGAATGATTGAGATATTTGAAGTAGTTCATTAGTCATAAAGGTCACTAATGAATAGTTTCAACTTAAGTGTAAATCTGTGTGCGAGTTTTATAGCCTTTGACAGGTGAAAAAACAAAGTGGGACTATGTCCTTTCATTCTCATTATACTTTGTAATAGAAGAAATGACATATGCCCTATGCCTTGTAACAGGACCTGCAAGGCCCAATATATGGCAGAAATGTGGAGAGGCAGCCCAGAAAGCCAGTTTTAACAAGAATCATGGTTTGAAGTGTGAACATTTTGGCAGGTTGTGAACAGCACTGGAGAGAGTACGGTTTGATTTCATGGCAATTTAGTTTTATTACCAGAGCACTGAAAAAAAAAAGTATCATGTGAAATGTTTGAAAACTAGAATAGGGCTGGTAACAAAATTTCTGAATGAATGAATAAATTCGAACAAAGTAAGATCCTAAGAGCAAAAAAAAAAAAAAAAAAAAAAATCAGGCAAAGCTGCATCAGCCATTCACTCACATCCCTTCATAGGAAAGATTAGGTACTTTGAGTGCTAGAGAGTTAGCTAAAGCCCATGCCTTATAGCTGTAAATTCCATCCTCAGAAATCACGTGCAAATTCCAATCGATGATGGATACTTCAATCCCTGTGCTAAGAGGGTAGACGAGTAGATCTCTGGAGCTTGCTGGCCAATGAAAAGCCCTGTCTCCAAACAGGTGGATAGATGGCACTTTTGAGGATGACACTGGTTGTTATCTTCTGGTTGCCCTTGCTCCCTAATCCCCTTCCCTTCCTCCCTTCCTCCCTTCCTCCCTCCCTCCCTCTCCCCTCCCTCTCTCACACATCCAAGTACATGCCCACAAAACCACAAATACACACGTGCACAAATACATGTGAAACGCAATTCATTCATCTGACATAATCTCTGTAAGATACAGAATAATGCCACACACTCTCAATGGGATCTTCTAAGTACTTTTTGGATTGTTCCAAGACATGTTCCAGTTTGCATCACTTATATTCAACTTGTATTGAGCTACTCTTTGAGATGAAATGTTTGACCAGAAACTCTGTAATGAATCATCATTTGGCTTCTTAAATAAAAATTTGCAGTTATTGATTGGTGTTGTTATTGGAATACATAAGCATAATGCCTTGGAATTTGGGCTCATTTGAGAAATAATAATTTCTTTAAATTAGGTAAGAATGTACTGATTAGGGGAAGTTAGAGGGTCTCTGTGTTAAGAGTTCTGTCCAAGGAAAGGTGTATTTATCTAATAAGAACTCTTTCTGTAGGCAGAGGAATATGTCAGTAAACTGCTTATAATTCAAGCATCAGAGCACTGGGAAAAAGTATTAATAAACCCAGCACTGGGGCAAGGGGTGACACATGGATCCCTGGAGCTTGATGGCCAGCCAGTATAGCCAAATCGGGGATTCTGATTCAGTAAGATTAAAAAACACAGGTGCTAAGCACCTAATAACATTTCTTCTAGATAATTGGGACATGCAGACTTAGACTCACATAGGCTAGAGGGAGACACATTTTGAGATACTATGATAGACACATGGGCATAGAATCATTTACTATGGGAAAACTCGAGCAAGTTTCAATACTTCCTTATCTATCATGCCAACTCAGTATCTTCATGTCTGCTGGAGAAGGAAAAGTAGGAACCTTATCCAAAGAGAAGAGTTCATATTTAGAGTTTATTAGCGATCAAAAAAGGATTTTGTAAAACCTGATAGTAGCATACAGAAAAGAGTGTGAATGTGTCATTTTCACATGTCGTGTATATGCATATACATTCATAAGCTTAACCAGATTCAAATAGTAGTTCCAGAGGAAATAAAATGGGTCTATATGGATTTATATGTTTAGAAACTAGTCAATAGTATAGGTAAATACAAAACCAGATTTGGAGTTGTTTTATGGCTTTACTGCCTCATGCTAAAATGCCTCATTTGGTACTTATCATGGAAAAGATATGCAATGAATGCATGAAATAAAGATAAACTAGGGACTTCAGCAGAGACATTATCCTGCATGCTTTTATTATTTTAAACCATTTGAAATTCAGACTTACTCGCTATTTCATCAAAGTATCATCTGTCCCTGTGACTGCATGGCCATGGCACATGTTAGTTAATTTTAAAAAACCCTCACAAACCTGAAACTTAAAGATAGGTCAACATAATAATCTTATTATTATTATTTGCCTCAGAAAGAAGCACAAAGGAGGCAATCTTTACATAATTCAAAGCTCATAAGTAATAACAAGGTTTTCTTATTCACATCAAGCATCAGAAAAATAAGACATTTATTGCTGGTTTTATATAAACATTTGTTTTAGATGTGGTTCTTTTATATAAATAGTGTAGAATCCTGAAATATGTGTAAGTGTTCCCAGAAGTTTTAAATATATTTTTGAAAATTGTTTCATCCACAAATGTTATGTTACTATAAACAAATATATTCCATGCATTTATTTAAGGCACCTTTCCAGTAGGTAAATTATTTAACTTGTATACAGTAAGGAAACCATTTAAACAAGCACACCATACCAGAAAGACGAGTCTCTTGAATTGCAATAGAAATAAATATAATGGAGTTTAAACTGACTGAATCAAGTTACCTCCATGGCTGAAATTAAAATTATATTACTGCAGCAGGACCACATGTGTTCTATGGCACATATCTATATAGTTGCCACAATGTTAGCTCTCCTTGTACTAACCTGCTAGCCCAAATTAGGAAATATGATCTGCTTTTCTTGACTTAGAGTTGAGAGCTGAAATAATTCAAAAGAGGTAAATGAAGTGGATGGAAGCTCCCTAACAAGTGGGTCTTTTTCTTATTGGTCTGTATACATGTGCACACACAGAGAACCCTCCATATAACTTTATCTGTATTTGTAGCTGTTTATCACCTACAGGTTATATGATGGGCTTCCGTTCAAAGAATGTGCTTGTGTGTATATGCAAATATCTGTCTGAACTGCTTAAAATTAATTGCATAACACCGTAAATCAAAGGAATTTGGTTTCAAGGGTGAAAACGTTGTCCCTCATTAGGCTTGCTTATTCCAAGTACATGGAATGAAGGGTGGCTTCTTGTAGTCCTGAGTGCCAAGTTCCTTCAGCCACGTCACTGCTCATTCTGCTCACATTCAAGAACTAGAGTGGGGATACTGAGTTGTTAATGGCTTCTTTGATGAGTTTTTTTTTTTTCTCCTTTTAAAATATTTTGTTAATTTTATGTATGATATTACATATGTGTGGCACCGATGTGCCAATGCACATATGTGATGTGCAATTTGTGATTGATATGAGGTTTGTAGACATCATAGGAAAATATGGTGGCATCAGTTCTCTCCTTCCACCATTACATGGGTTCTAAGGATGGAGTTCAGGTGGTCAGGCTTGCTATGGGTGTTTCATGTTGTTGAACTTGCTCTGACTTTTTGTTTTTTCTCTTGAGAGAGGATCTCATTATCTAGCCCTGATCTGGAACTATCTATGTAGACCAGGCTGGCCTCAGTCTCTGCCTCCAGAATATTAGGACTAAAGGCACACATCAAAATTTCTGGCCTTGCTTTGACGTTTTTTTCTTTCTTTCAGTTTTTAATTTTTAATTTTAATTTTTAAATGTTAACTATTTTGTCATACAATTTTGATTATGGTTTCCCCTCTCCCAACTACTCCTTGATCCTTCCCACTTCCCCCATCCACCCAAACCTTTCTTTCTCTCACTAGAAAAGAAGAAACAAGTGTATAATAATAATAATAACAGTAGTAATAATAATAACAATAATGTAGGATTAAAAAAAAAAACGAACCTGAATAGGATTAACAAACAAAGTTGGTAACTTCCTGAAAGTCACACTGATAGAGTTTTTCCACTTCAGTTAATTTTCTGTTTTCTGTGTGTTCTAGCACCTCATGGGACCTCATGAAGATAAATCAAAATTACATACACCTGAAAGATGGGTGCAAGCTGGAGTGGCTGGAATCTCAGTGAGGCTCTAATTACTGCCCCCAGCCCTTCCTTCTACAATAGCAACTATCAACCTGAAGGCCGTAACCTCCACAGGTTCAACACATATCAAATATTTTCATTACAAGTCATAGCAGAAATGAAATTACAGTTATGGAATAGCAAAGAAATAATTTTATGGTTGGGGGATACCACAACATGAGGAATTGTATTGAAGGGTCACAGCATTAGGAGGCTGAGAACCACAGTTTAGATGGAAGCACCAATGGCCCCAGTCTTGTGAAGGTTTCCTTTGGGTATTCACAGCTGATCTGATTTCACAGTAGTAAAACAGCCATGTGGCATCTGGAAAGTATTCCATATTTCCCACTTCCTTCAGTTTTTACACTTTTTCTCATCTGGCTTCCACAATGACCCAAGAGCCTTAATAGGGATGATAGAGATTGTTTGATCATTTTCTCCCATTTAGGGCTGATCATTGGATCACTATGACATAGCAATTTTAAATTTTCTAATCAGAAGTACGACTGATTATGAGTCTCTACAATAAGTACAGCCCACCACAAAAAGCTCCGCTGCTGGTTTCTGGCAATTGACTCCTGCTGTTAGCAGCAGTGAATTAAGGTAAAAAGCTAACTACTCTGGCCCTTTGTTCTACAACTCACAGGCCCCTCACTGATCAGTCAAGAGACTCAGAGTTCAACAACTCTGTGAAAGCCAGAGATAAAAGAAGAGAAAGAAAGGGAGAATTCAAGCACACACATAGACACACAGACACACACATTCTGGCCAACCTGACCACCTGTCTCGAGAATTCCACAAGTGTCCATGCATACCTACATACATGCACATATACTTACACATGTATGTATAAACATACAAACAAGCAGTCATATTCTGAGCTCCCAAAACCCACACTTTATTTTCTTCTCTCTGACCTTCTTATAACATCCTAGACAAAAGTTCTTTATAAAATTACCTAATAGATGAAATCGTACATAAAAGGGGAGTTACAGAAGGATGTGGATATTAAGTTCAAAGCAATGTTTCAATCAATAAGTTCATTATAGATCCAAAGCAACAGTTTCCCATGGCCTTGTTGTATCTACCACACATCTGTGGCTTCATCCTTGGACCTGACCTAGAATGAATGTTTTCCCCAATCAGAAATTTGTTCCAAGCCTGCTTTCTTATCTTAGTACAATTATCCCATGCCATATAAAGACTTACAGAGCTCTATTTTTAGCTTCAATCTATAGGAGGCTTGAGATTACTTGTGTCAATTTAAGAGTTCTATAAAATCATTATCAGAAACTGCTGAATCAATATATATATATATATATATATATTTATATATATATATATATATATACCTTATATCTCAGAACTCACAGACCGCAGACCATGCAACACTGTGGGCCACCTCCAAACAAAGTACTTGCATGCCTTGACCTTTTCTAGATGGCTTCTGATACATACCATTTTAACAAAGCAAGAGCAGTAACTTTCCCTATGGGGCCTATGATCTTCCCAGTCAGAGGGTTTTTTCTTACAATATCAACTATGGGCCCTTCTGGAGTGAGCCTTAAATTCTATTTGAAAAATGTGGTTGTACCCATAACATTACTACTATCATTAAACCATTGAACACATTTTGAGATACTGATGGATTTAACATGTCACGTCCATACCGAACAGAACTTTGTGACAATTCTTCCTAGCAGCATGTATAATACCTTCCAATAGTGAGAATGATAACCAGCGAAAACGAAACTTTCTGTTCAATCCAAATTATATTTCTTCATGTCCTTCTGCCAGAGATTCCATCATTGTCATATCTACAACAAAAATGACTTACTATCTAGTTCTGTCATACAACCAGCAGCACTGACAATAACATGTTATGTGGATTCAGAAGCCTCCCTTGCTAGCAACTCACAGAAAGGTAGTCTACCAGTGTCACTGAGATTTTCCACACAGTCACCTTATAATAACCTTATAGCTTCTAGGAGCAGCGTTATTCCACCTATTCAATGTACCTTCTTTCAAAATTCTAACAATTGTCTTAATGTTTATAGGTATAAGCTTTTGTAGAATTTTTTCCTCAGTTACTTTGTTACCATCTGTGCCTCACCCAACCAAACATTCCTGAGATTTTTAAAATGTGTGCCTATCATTGCACCCTGTAAGGATTAATTTCCCAATAGTAATTTGTTTAGATTCACTTGCACACATTTCAGATGCTTCGGTAAGTAAACCTATGGAACATTCAGAGCTTGGCCTTATAGAAGAAAGCATGCTGTAAAAGGGGGCAGGATCTATAAAGGTCAACGCCTAGCATTCCAGCAAGGGCCAGTATGAGAAGCATTATCTTACTCGATTCTGTCATTCACTATCACTGTTCATGAACCATTCTCCTTCCTCGTTTGGTGACATGGAGAAGGAGGAGGATTTACAGATGGTCAGACAGAGAGATAGAGGCCATAAGTAGATAATAAAGACAACAAACTTCTGGTTTCTTCACACTCCTGACAAAGGTCTAAAGGACAGGCAAACCTTTCTCTCCTACCAGCAGGCCCCACTCCTGGTTGGCCAGTCTGACAAGGACCAATCAGGACCTTTCACATCAAAGTTTTGGGGGCCTATCAGCATCCCTGTCTTTGTTCAAACTTGTCAGCCCTAAGTTAGGCAGGAAAATATGCCTCAGAGATTATTAAACCCTTTAGCCCTGGAGGAAAGGGCCTGACTTCAGTGTTATACCCGTTCCATTCTGCTTTCCTGTGTGCATCTCTCTTTCTGTTTTGGTTTTCCTGCTGTCTCTGTGTCTCCCTCTACTTCTCTTACTCTCTCCTCTCCTCTCTCTCTCTTCTCCCCTCTCTCTCTCCTCACACACACACACACACCACACACACACACACACACACACACACACACAGAGAGAGAGAGAGGCTCAAATGTGTTTGGTTTCTACTACTTGGACTAACAAGGGCCAAAGGATTCATGGTCATGCCCTCTTCTTATTGTGCAACTGCAGGTACCACTCAATTCAAGCAGTGTTAAATGCAAGGTGAGAAAATAGATGTAAAATAATAGAAAAAATAAAATAGTACATTGTATTACATAACTTTTAACAGTAATAAAACCTTGCCTTTAAAGGAGGGAAATGCTACCTAGGTGATAAAATACCTAGTTTTGATATTTTAGCCCCTTTGAACTCTTGGAGTTACTTAGTCATAAGTAAGATACTACCCTTTGACTTGTTTTTATTTAAGAAAAAGCCTAGGCTGAATCTCAACTTGTATATAAACCTAGAATGTTCTTCATCCCCCTTCTTCTACTTCCCAAGCACTGGAATTATAGGCATATACCATCAAGCCCCAGCTTAGAGGGCTTTTATTAAAAGTAAAATTTTGATTAGTTGGTAACAATTTAACAAATAAATGATTATTGAAGATATTTATCACTCTATTTTTCTTAGATTTGCATTTGAATTATAATGTCTATGGCATATAAAAACTGTAAAAATAGAATTAAGTGAATTACTGGAAACATACGTATCCATACACAAGTCTAAGTATGCCCAACGATCATTCAGATCTATATATGTAGTTTCGGTAATCAAAATAATTTATTTTCTGTTTTTTTTTCCTGTCGCCACTCTGAATTTTCTTTCCATTAAATAAACTTTGTTTTAATTTTATTTACTAGTTTCAGAGAGCAAAATTATTTGTCACGTAAATAACATGACAAATATCCCCAATGAATAAAATTAATTACATACATGGAGAAAAAACTACTTTGCCTAGTTTTAGAATTTTTCCAAGTTGTTTCTACAAACATAGATATTATTTTAACTATAAAATGCTGGGAAAACCCCTCTCCTGAGAAAGTCCCATTTCTGTGTTCTACAAGGCATGAGTGAGTACTGTCTCCTTACTCAAAGCTCCTTTACCTCATTATTTCTTTCTGTAACTCCCCTACTGGTTTAATTCCTGTTGCTGGAGTACAATAGTATAGGGTGAGACAGAGGAGGCAAGTGACCTAGAGCAGATGAGCGGGACCACAGTGCTTACCTGAGTTCCCATGGGACAACCATTTGATGTTGGGATTTGGGAGGTCGTCTGTAGCTTGTTTTAAGTATTAGACCAAACGTAGAAAGCAGAAGGAGCCTGTAGTCCTACCTAGGAGCACTTGAACCTCTTCAAACATTTTTACACCTGCTTCTATGAACCATACAAACCACTAAGTGGTGCTATAAGCTCATGTTTGAGAAACATGCATCCTGAGTTTGTTTATATTGTTACATAAAATGATGGAATTCTTTAAGAGTAGGAGGAAAATATAGCCTATTTTACTCCTAACATTTCAGCATCTTCTTCAAAATGAGTACTCAGAAGCTAAGGCATTATAGAGTGGAGGATATGACACTGTCGAAGGCCTAGGGTTGAAAGACATATGGAACATTTAATTTCATTATCCTGTTGCATACCATATTATTTATAACAACTGCAAGATTGTAACATAACTGCAACGTTAAAGAATGTTGTCATTTTAGTTAAAATACCTTTCTCGTTGCATTTTATTTTCCTATGGTCTATGGGTATTGCAAACATATCTAAACACTTGATATACTAGAAACATTGAAAGGATAAATGCCTGAAATTTATATTATATTTGATATAGCTTTGTGAGCCACTTCACATTTACAATTAAAAACACCATTTTGTATGATGTTGCAGTATTTTGTTATCTAGAGTAGTGATAACAAAGAGAGGTATTGTGTCACAGGAATTTTGCTCTCTGGGGGCATTTAGCAGAATCTAGGGACAATTTGTTTGCCACAACTGGGTGTCATTCATAGATTTCATATACTCACCTAAAAACATGAATGAACATTTTAGGAAAAGGAGAAATAAAAATTATAATGGGGAAAATAGACACAAATGTAATAGAAAGGGGTGAGAAAGGAGACTTGGGGAGAATGTGGTGAGGTATAATGTTTATTATACAACATATACCTGACTGAAGAAAAGAGAAGGAGAAGGAGCCTTGGCAGTGAGGATGAGGGTGGTACTTCTTTACACAGGGTCTTGCTATTGGAGCCTGTTATCTTTGATCTTCTAGTCCTCCTGATTCTGCTTTCTGAGTCCTGTGATTACTCCCCCCAAAAGCTTGATTTTGTTTTCAGCCAGTGGGTCATGTACATATATCCTCTGAGCTACTCAGAAGGGTATGTCAGTTCCATAACTACTGTCATTATTAAATTACAATATACAGATATTATAGGAATTGAGAGCAAGCCATACACCTTGCTCAAAAATACAGTTAGTGTGAAGAAAGAATTTTAATAGAGAAGCCCAAAGCCAATTGACTTAAAATAGATTTTCCTGATTTTAAGGCCCCTCTAGAAACTCAAAGTTTCCAAAAATTATATACTGTGCTACAACATATTGAATTTCTTCACTACAAAAACATTGCATATGGGTTCGTATATGTTTTAGGTAAATATGTGTATAACACAGACCTTTCTGTTGTTGAACTTAGTTAAATTTATTCATTTATGTACATTGCTGTGACCAAATTATAGCAAATTAATTTCTATAGTTTATACAGTTACTTCAGCTTCATGGAGAGAAAAATAAGGATGGGAAAGTAAAGTAACTTGACCAGAAGTGTTAAAGTTTAATTCTTAAGTCTGTTTTGTTTTTCTTGTTGAAACAGGGTTTCTCTGAATAAAAGCCATGGCTGTCCTAGAACTTACTCTATAGACCAGGCAGGCCTCAAACTCAGAGATCCACCCACTTGTCAATCCCTCCAGAGTGCTGGGATTAAAAACATACACCAGTACACAGACTCAAACTCAGGGACTGTTTTCCTTTTTGTAGCGCTGGAGATTACATATTACCTGTGAGACATAACATTGAGCTATACCATAGACCTTAAATGCTTATCTCCCCCCAAAATAGTACTAGATTATGCTGTATAGAACAATTTTAATGTCACAGCAACAATAAATGAAGTCAAGCCTATGCTTTTAACTTCCATCTTATCTCATATTTCTCTCCCATAAAAGTTACTATATCTAGAGAGGGAAGGATGGACAACTCTAGGGAGACAGAAAAGGAGGGAAAGGAGAAGAGGGAGGGAAATAGAGAATAACTAACTGCTTTCTTATATGTGTAACTGAGAAGTAGCTTAATTGAGAATAGAAGCTGATCTATCTTCTAGAGTCTAATAATGATGTCTTAATGCTGTTTGCCTTGAGCATTAAGTTATGGGACAATAGACGGTGTCAGGAAACTTGGTAATTTAGAGCAGGTCTTAGTCACTGGAAACTACCACCTGAGATAGTAGGCAGCTCCTTCCTCCCTGCCAGAATCCTGGCCTGAAACATGTGCCATACTCCCCACATAAGGAAACATGACTTGTGGTCACATAGGCCCAGAACAGGGTTCTCCATGCTAATGAGGTACCCAAAGGCCCTGGATTTAGCTGGTAAGCTCCCATTCCTAGACATTCCTCCCTGCAAAAGGTATTAATCTCAGACCCACACTAAGAATTTAGTATGCACCCATTTTCCACAATGAACAACCAATAAGCAGTTTGGAACCAAGGACTGTCTCTTTCCTCTACAACCGCCATGGGAAGCATGGAGAAGGCCTTTGCTTCTGTAGCTATGGTCTAACTCTCCCATGGAAGGCCTCTCTGCACTTCCAGACAACTACCACCAAGCTAAGGACAATCACCAATGAGCTAAACTTGAGCTCCCAGCCTTAGCCCCAAGCTAGATGCTGTCCCCAGACTGCAGGCCCCCAACAGTCCTGGCCTTGTCCTGGCTTGTTGAGCCCCAACTCTTTGTTACTGACTCCTTTGTGTGGTTCACTGGGTGCTCCAGGGGTCAGGGAATACCAGCTTAGGCTTTCTCAAATCTCAGACATCACTTTCCCACCACTGGAGAGGTGCTCAGCAAGTCCCTGAAGCCCAGCACCAGCTGGGCAGCTGTATGGAATAAGCACAGTCAAGCTCCCCACATTTCTCCTCCCCAGTGGTCATGCCCAGCAGCAGGCAGAACGCAGTCCCATGTTGAATTTCAACCTTAATATTCAAATAATAGCACCAAATCTTAGTTGCAATCAGCCAAGTCAGTATTCTTAGATGGGGTTGTGGCTCCACAGAAGACCAAGTGAATCTGTGGTGGTTTCTGGGATTAGCATTATCTACCTATGCAGGGTACCTATATTCAACCTCCTTATAAAAACCTATATAAAGGGGCTGGAGAGATGGTTCAGTGATTAAGAGCATTGACTGTTCTTTCAGAGGTCCTTAGCTCAATTCCCAGCAACCACCAAGTGGCTTACAAACATCTGTGATGGGTTCTAGTACCCTCTTCTGGTGTGTCTGAAAACAGCTACAGTGTACTCATATACACACAATAATAAATAAGAATCTTTTAAAGATTAAACATTTTTAAAAACAAAAACAAAACATAATTATTTATCATGTATTTATCATATTACATTACATGACATTAATTATATTATATGTTATATTTTATTTTTGGTGTTGGTTTGCTTTTTGTTGTTCCATTCCATTTAGCAGTTTTTTGTTTGCTTTGTTTGTTTGCTTCTTTTGAGACAGGACCTTACTATATAGTCCTCGCAGTCCTGAAAATTGCTATGTAACCAGGCTAACCATGAGCTCACAGATCCTGTCCCTTTCTCCTTCCCAAGAGCTGAGATGAAAGACATGTACTAGCATACCCAGCAAAATAAATTTTTAAATTAGCTAAGAAACTAGTGAATTTTCTTAAGTCTTTTAATACAGTCTTCATTTTAGGGTAGCACTTCTAACCAAGTCCGTGTGTGTGTGTGTGTGTGTGTGTGTGTGTGTGTGTATGTGTATGTGTGTGTGTATAATACATTTCATATAAGATAATATTCAGATATAATATATTATATGCAATATAATATATATTTATATGTGAACATTAGTATTGAAGCTTAAATAAATTTTATACCTTTCTTTTCTTTTTATTGGATATTTTATTTATTTGCATTTCAGATGTCATCCCCTTTTCCCATTTCCCCTCCCTATAACCCTCCTATCCTATCCTCTTCCTCCTTATTGTTTTTATACCATTTTAATTACATGCAAGTATTAAGGTCAGTTCTAGGTTGAGGAACTAGCAATATAATAGATGCAAATACTCAAGGAACAAGCAATACAATAAACACAAACAGTCAAAAAACAAGAAAGGCAATAAACAAAATTCCGTGAACACTCCCGTGATCACTGTTTCTAAGGGCTTATCAAGATGATCAAAATATCTGAGCCAACTTCCCTGTCCTAGCTCAAAGTCACTTTAATGTCTGAATCCTACTTCCTTGTTCTAGCCTCATATTTAGATTCCTACCTGAAATTACTTCTTTGTTCTAGCCTCATATTTAGATTCCTGCCTGGAATTACTTCTTTGTTCTAGCCTAATGTCAGATTTCTGCCTGAAGCCTACTTCCTTGTCCTTGGCCAATATCATATTCCTGCCAAGCAGCCCATTTCCTTGTCCGTAGCCCATGTCAGATTCTTGCCAAGCAGCCCAAAAGCTCTCCATCTCTCCTCCTTTTATATTTCATTAACAAGAATGAGCCTGTCTTAGGTAATTCTGACAAGAATACCTTCCTTACCTGTCATGGAATATGCATTATCAAAGCAATGCACTTCTTCTGTCTTAGGTTAGTAAGGCTCTGTGCATGTTTAAATTAATAACTCTGTCTAGGGGTCCATTTTCAGGTTCAAGCCATGTACTTTTGCTGCCAACATGTTGATATTGTTAAAAACAAGCTTTAACATGATGGGCAGGAATAAAAGTATTCCCAGGACAAAAAGGGCTAGTATGATTAAGCTATATATGCCATTCTTGAAGCTTGACCAAAATAGAAAATAC
This sequence comes from Mastomys natalensis, assembly GCA_021653895.1. Lineage (NCBI taxonomy): Eukaryota > Metazoa > Chordata > Mammalia > Rodentia > Muridae > Mastomys > Mastomys natalensis. The sequence goes on from JAJTUV010003246.1 coordinate 65,886, forward strand.
TGACCTCAGGCCATGGGTAATTTTATCAGCAATATCTACTGCATCAACACTCAGCAGAACATCATTCTTTAAAGTCATAATCTCACTATGCAAAGTTAAAACAATCCAAGAGCTGTTAGAATTATGCCAAATACACTGCAAGTATCTTTAAACTTTTTCCTAATTATAATGACTACTACTGTAAATTTTAGAACTCACATGAATCTAATGGTATTTGGCATGACACTCGAGATGGTTCCTTACTCTTAAATGCTGAACCTCCTTTCAATAATTTGAATAGGATAAGGAGCTTCAGTCCATTCTTCAAATGCCTATCTAGATCCTCTTGTATATTCAACACATTGGTAACATTTTTTGCTAAATGATTAACAAAAGTAGCTGTCTTAACTTCTTGTGTCAAAGCAATTGCAGAAGCAATGGTGCTAGCAATTAATGTAATTAAAGCTGTTATACCAGCAATAATCAAGCCCACTACCCTCTTGCTTCTGCTTAAAACCTGATTCATTTCTTTCAGTATTTGCAAGCTATTTATAGAATACCAAGGTTCTGTGATACTCAGAGCAATAAAACAATAGCTGTTTGATAGACCTCCATAACTGACATGCTGGATTTCAACACACTAACATAATTAGAAGGTGTACAATCAATAGCAACTTTTATTAAATACTGTAGAAGAAACAAAAGTAATTTTAACTTTACAATTAAAGCAGCCTTAACACATGTGTTAACATCTGTTTGAAATCCAGATCCTGCCCCAACTTTATCTCTTGCTGACATAACATCATAGAGAACTGCAACTAATTTCCATATATGTCTCTGAAAATGTCCAGAACCAGACTTCCAAATGAAGACTGTACTTTCCAATATTGAATTGATTTCTAGACCAGTCCATGAGTGAGTCCAAATGACTGGTCACATTTAATAACAATACAAGAGGCATTATAATTTCTCTTTTTGATTCTCTGTTCCACAATGTCTAAGAACTTGAGGCAAGGCAGCTTGTCCCATGATGGGTATAGGTAACCAATGGTGGGTCAGGAACATCATATGTCCGATACAGCTTCCCAGTCACCATTGTCAGGGCACTCAGCAAACTCATAGGTCAGCATCATTCTTTGTCCTGACATCAGTATGTTTCACCCCTCGCTCTGGCAGCCACCATGCTCCTTCAGAATCCTGCAGGAAAAAAAAAAAAAAAAAAAAAAAACCACAAACGTGCCCTCTTCCCCATATTAAATACCTGATCGGGATCATGCCTTATGCCAATAAGTGGATCCTTCCCTTTTACCTATGCATAAGTATGCCTAGTTGTAGAGTGCCATAGACTCAGCAGAAAGTTCCTTGACATCCAAAATATTTTAAAAATTTTAAAATAAAAAGAACATGATTTAAATAAATTTGTGGTGTGCAGGGATATATCTCCCTTTTTTATTTTATGAAGATACTGTTTTAAAGTTCCATGAGCCCCTTCCACAGTCTCTTGTCCTTGACAATTATAAATAATCTCAGTAATATGGGTAATATTAAATTGCTGCCAAAATGTCTCAACTGTTTGACTGCAATAGCTATTTCCATTATCTGGGTTTTTGTTTGTTTGTTTGTTTGTATGTTTTTCTACACTCCTGGGCGTGTTAGAGCTCCTGGGAGTCCAGCATCCTCTGGGTTTTGGGGATTGGGTGCAGAATTGATGCCCTAGGACTGCTCCGGGCACAAGTGCAGACTGGAAGGACCTTTATTTTCATTTCAGTGTAATTCAAAATATTTTTAGATTTCCATTGAGAGTTCTTTGATCCATGTTTTATTTAGAAATATGTTTTTTAATCTCCTTACATTGGGCAATTTCCCAGCCATCTATTGCTTACTGAGTACTAGTTAAAGATGTACTTAGTGGCCAATAATGTGAGATACTACAGGGACTATTTTGTCAATGTCAATTCCATCGAGTTGATTTTACTAGTGCTTTTCTGATTTACTGAATCCTTACCAACCTTCTGGATGCTTAATCTATTGACTACTGACAGTTTTATGGCATCTCCAAATGTAGAGGTAGATTTATCTATTGCTATTCATAGTTTTAGCAGTTCTGTGTCCCCTACTTTGATGTTTTATTGTTAAATGGATACAATTTAAGGATTACTATTTCTGGATGCTTGACATATTTACTATCTGTAATGCCTGTTGTTATCTGTAATAATCATCCTGATTCTGAAACTTGCTTTAACTGAAATTAATAGAAAGTACCTCTTGCTTTTTTAAAATCACGTATATCTTTGTCATCCCTTATTTAGCTGTCTCCTTATTTAAGAAAGGTTTGCTAGCTGGATTTGATAGTGAACCCCTGTAGTCTCAGCGACCCAGGATGCTGAAATAGAAGGATCACTGGAACCTAAAATTGTGTGACCAGTCCAGGCAACATAGTGAAAACCTGATTAATAGACTAATTAAGGTTTTATAAACAATATGTACTCAGGTCCTCTTTTGCATTGACTTTATGTGCTTTAATTGATGTGTTCACTATATCTCCTTTATGACAACTACTACATTTAGAATAGTAAGAGTGACTTCCATGTCTGCCTTTTACATTCATTGCACTTGCTCTCTGCAGTCTTCTGGTTTTACTTGAGCTTACATTTCATTTACTCTTAAACTTCTTAGGTAATCTTAAATTTCAATAGGAGTTTTAATTAGCTGTAAACTCCCTTCAAATAACACTTTACCACTCCATATGCAACACACATATCTGTCATTCATGGTGCTTTTACCTACCATTCATATCCTATTTCCACAAATCCACAAGGCATTGTTGTTCTTATTATTTTAATCAATCTTTTGCCTTTTATTTCTACCAAGAATAAGGAAAATTGAAAATTTTGTTTTGACTTCGCTTATCCTTTTTTTCTGGCATTCTTCCAATTTTTATATGAAATCAAGTTTTATGAAATCCATTTTCCCTGAAAAACATCATTATGTTCTTTTAGCAATGCATATCAACCTTCTTAATGTTGCAGCCCTTTAATACAGTTCTTCATGTTATGGTTACCCCTACCATAAAACTATCTTGCTACTACATAACTGTAATTTTGCCACTGTTATGAACCAAAATATAAACATCCATGTTTTCTGGTGATCTTACGTAACTCCTGTGAAAAGATCATTCGACACCCCTAAAGGTGTCACAATCCACAAGTTGAGAACCACTGTAAAATTGCCAGACAATGAAGACTTTCATTATTCATTTTCTCTGTATGTTTTATTTAATTCTGTGATATTCAAGGTTGATTGAAGCCCTTACCCATGGTAAGAAAGCACTATACAAATGAGCTAAATCCTCAGCTTCTTTTAGCTTATTTGAGACAAGATTTCATTAAGTTTCCCAGGCAGCCTTGAATTCACTCTGTAGCCTCAGCAGGCTTTGAATTTACAATCTTCCTACCTCCACCTCAAAGTAATTAGGAATACAGACCTGTACCACCAGGCAGAGCTTTTTTTCTTTTTTTTAAATTTTATTTTACTGGTTTCACAATCTTAACTTCCTTGTTAATCTTTTTATGTCCACCTACACTGTGTAAATGAACCACATTTTCTGTATCCATTTTTCAGTTCTGGGACATTTGGGTTGTTTCCAGTTTCTGACTATTACGAATAAAGTTGCTATGAACATAGTTCAGAGTCCTTGGGGTATGGTGGAACATCTTTTGGGTATATGCCCAGGAGAGCTACAACTGGCTCTTAAGGTAGACAATTTCCAATTTTCTGAGAAACTACCAGATTGATTTCCAGAGTGGTTGTACAAGTTTGCAATCCCACCAGCAACGGAGGAGTGTTCCCATTTAACCACATCCTCACCAGAACGTGCTGTCCCTTGAATTTTGATCTTAGTCATTCTGATTGATGTAAGGTGAAATCTCAGAGTCACTTTGATTTACATTTTTAATGCTGACTAAGAACGTTGAGAATTTTTAATGTTCTTTTTAATCATTTGAGACTGTTCTGTTGAGAATTCTGTTTAGCTCTGTACACCATCTTTTAACTGGACTATTTGGTTTGTTGGAGTGTAACTTCTTGAGTTCTTTATATATTTTGGATATTAGCCCTCAATTGGATGCAGCATTAGTGAAGATCTTTCCACAACCTGTAGGCTGCTGTTTTGTCCTATTGACAATGTCTTTTCCCTTACAGAAGCTCTTCAGTTTTATAAGGTCCCATTTATCAATTTTTGATCTTAGAGCCTGAGCCATTGGTATACTTACTGTTCAGGAAATTATCTCCTGTACCAATGCATTCAAGGGTATTTCTCACTTTGCCTTCTATGAGATTTAGTGTGTCTGGTTTGATGTCTGAAGTCCACTTGGATTTGAGTTTTATGGAATTCAATTCAGCTATTAAAAACAAGGACATCATGAATTTTGCAGGCAAATGGATGAAACTAGAAAATATCATCCTGAGTGAGGTAACCCAGACCCAAAAGGACATGCATGGTATGTACTCACTGATAAATGAATATTTGCCAAAAAGCAAAGAATAGCAGTAATACACCCCATAGACCCAGTGAAATTAAACAAGAAGAAAGGCCCTTGAGAGGATGCTTAAATCACACTTGGAAGGGAGAACAAAATAGTCATAGGAAGCCAAGGGAGGGAGGAGAGTGGGTAGAAGAGGGGAGGGTGGAGCAGGATCAGATGTGCAGAGAGATAGGAGAGAGACCCAGAGGGCCAGGAATGAATGGAATTTGCAGCTGCCTAGGGTTGGTGGTAAGGGGAATCTTTAGAATGTCCCAGAGATCTGAGATGGGAGAGGCTCCCAGGAGTCAATGCTGGTGACCTTAGCCAAGATGGCTAACAGTGGGGACATGGAACCTGAAAAGGTCACCTATTGTGGCCAAGCACGACCTCCAGTAGAGGGATAAGGACACCAGCACACCCTCAAGACGTTCTATCCAAAATTTGTCCTGTCTAAAAGAAATGCAGGGACAAAGATGAAGCAGAGACTGAAGAAATGTCCAACCAATAACTGAAACCTATCCCATGGGAAAGCACCAATCCCTGACATTATTAATGATACTCTGTTGTGCTTTTAGACAGGAACCTGGCATGGATGTCCTCTGAGAGGCTCTGCCCAGCAGCTGACTCAGACAGATGCAGATACTTACAGTCAACCATTGGATGGAGGTCAGCGTTGCTTATGAAAGGTTGGGGGAAGGATTGAAGGACCTGGGGGATGGGAACCCCACAGGACATACAGAGTCAACTAACCTGGACCTCTGGGAGCTCTCAGATACTGGGCTACTAACCAATGAGCATACATGGGCTGAACTGAGGTCCCAGGTACATACGTAGCAGATATGCAGCTCGCTCTCCATGTGGGTCCTCCAACAACTGGAGCAGAGGCTTTCCCTAAAGCTGTAGCTTGACTGCATTACCCATTCCCCAACAAGGCTGCCTTGTCTAGCCTCAGTGAGAAAGATACACCTACTCTGTCAGAGACTTGATGCATCAGGGTGGGGGTAAACAGGAGTGAGTACCCTCTCAGAGTATCAGGGAAGGGGGCATCAGCGAATGGTCTCTGTAAGGGGAGACGGGGGGGGCAGTGTTTGGGATGTAAATAATATAGTATATTTTTAAGTTAAAAAATACACATACAACACTGATGTTTGGTCTTAAAAACATAATATCCTACAGTTCTTTCTTTTTTATATACATGGACAATTATTTTTAAACAGCAAAGTAGTGGCTGGAGAGATGACTCAGCTGTTATTCTTCCAGAGAACCCAGGTTCAACTCCCAGCACAACCCATATGGCAACTCACAACTGTTATAACTCCAGTTCCAGAGTATCCAACACCTCACGCAGACATACATGTAGGCAAAACATGAAAAAAAAAAAAAAAAACTACACCATTCCAGCAAAATGGTAGCCTACAGAATGGAAAGCAGAAGGGGAGGCACAAAGATTTTAAGAGACAGAACTGGTTGATGATTCCAAGAAAACAGTATCTTCCAGATACAATGGAACTGATACACATATGAACTCACAGAGGCTGTGACAGCATATACAAGACCTGACAAAAAAAAAAAAAATTCTCAGCACTAAGAAGGAAAGGGAGACAGAAGCAAAGTCCCATGCCTAACCAAGAACATATTTGCAATTGATACCTACTGGAAAAAGGGAAGGAAAAGGCAGTTTTCTCCAATGTAGTAATAACACTGGGTATAATAACCACATTCCAGGGCAGACACTATCCCAGGCCTAAAACAAACAAGTCTGTTTTAGACTTCATAATTTTTGTTTCTTTTCTTTTCTTTCTTTCTTTCTTTCTTTCTTCTTTTTGTTGTTGATTTTGGTCTTATTGATTTTTGTCTTTTGTTAGTTTTTCTGTTTTGACTTTTGTATTTGGGTTTGTTACTGTTTCTATTTTGGGCTTTTTGAGACAGAGAGAAAGAGAGAGAGAGAGAGAGAGAGAGAGAGAGAGAGAGGAAGAGAGGGAGAGGAGGAAGGAGAGGGGAAGGGAGAGAGGATAAAGTTGGGTGGCTAAAGAGGCAAGGAGGATGGATATAGAAGTTAGGAGAAGGTGAAGTATATGATCAGAAACATATCACATAAAAATTTAAATAAAAATAAAAATGTTAAAAAGTTAACTAGGACACCCTGAGAGAGAAAGAGAGAGAGAGAGAGAGAGAGAGAGAGAGAGAGAGAGAGACAGAGAGAGACAGAGAGAGACAGAGAGAGACAGAGAGAGAGAGACAGAGAGATTGGAGGAAGCTGAAGCCAATGGATACATTTTCAGATGTCATGAAGCTCTGGTAAAAGCTGTTCCTATGGAGAGCATGTCTTGGCAATGAATACTTCTCCTTCTCCCGCCAAAGCAAAGTTATGTCTTTTGGGCTTTCCATTATGTCAAGCTGACAGATTTCTGGAGATAAAAGTCAGAAAACTGTAGTGGCCTTGCCCTGTGATTCTTCTCCTCCAGAGGTTTCTCCTTCTCACAACATTCCACGTTAGCACTTATGTGTTCCTAGCGGTTGATTGTTTTCTGTCCCTGGTAAAAACTTGCCTGGGACTCTCTGAGTTCTCTGTCTCTCCATATTGAAGTGTGGTATTTGCCCTGAAAATTCAGCTTGATAATTGTTTTAAATGTTTTTAATTCTTTCTTCCTTTCAGGACTGTAGAACCCTTCCCCTATGCTCCCCCTCAGGTTGATAGCCTCTCTGTTTGTTTTTTTTTTTTAATTATATATTTAATGCAAGAAAAAAAGAAACACAAACACAAAAGTGGAAAAAATATTGTTTGTTTTGAGTTCATTCAACTTCAGGTCTTGTGAGCACTGGAATAGTGAGTGCTCAGCTTTTTCTGTGTTAAAGATTGAAGCTGAAGGTCAAAATGGTCTGTTTCCCTTTTTTTATTTAATTGGTTAAATTTAAATTAAGGCTGTTCAGTGTGTAGTGTATGTGTGTGTGAAAAGACACAGCATAAAATTTGAAGTGTACAATAAAGTAGTGTGTGTGCGCATTGCTTCCAGCAGATCTCTGGAGCTTTTCCATCTGGCAAGACTGAAAGCACAGCAACTGAGACTAGCTGCTGCAGCTCCTCTCTCCTCACTCCTCCAGCACCTGGCAACTATCAATCTCCTTTCTGCTTCTAGTGTTTGAATGCCTTATACGTGTCATGGAAATGGAATCATGTAGAAATTGTTCTTTTGCGGCTGGTTTGTTTAATTTAGTATATTGTCTTTAAGGTTTATCTATGTCATAATATATAAATCTTGATTCTGAGGGGAAAAAACTACAAAGCTAAAACATACCAACTGTGTGCAATTTTAAGTAGCTTTTGTTCTGGCAGGTCTTATTGAGAAATTGATTTTTAAGAAGAGATTTGAGGCGGAAAACATAGTCAAGCAGATATCTGGGGAAAAACATGTGGGGTAGAGCCAGAGCAAAGAACCTCAAATAAGAGTGTACTTGGTGTATCAGCAGAAAATCAATAAGGAGAAGCTGATGGAGTAAAAAGGCAAAAGGTATATTCTAGGAGCAGAGATTAGCTGGAGAACAGTAAATGCAGCACACAGAAACCAAAGACCCTGTAGGCAATTATAAAGACACTGTCTTTGCCTCTAAATGAAATTTGACTCGATTGAAGGGAGTTGAGACAGGAGAGGTACACAATGTAATGTGCACTATGAAAAGAGTACTCTGTGTGCTGGGCTAAAAATAGGCTGTATATATGAACTAGATGAGCCCAGATGCAAACAGAATTCACATGGACCAATGATTCACTGTACAAATACATCCTGAATATTTGTCCAAATTATATCAGTGGAAAATAGGATAGAAGACAGAGAAAAACTGCAGTAATTATGTTCCTGCATTTTAGGCTGTGCAAACAAACCTAAAATATTAGGTGCTATGGCCTAAGTGTCTTCCAAATCGAATAATGTCAAATTAAAAGTAGCTGCAGTGGTGCAATTGAGAATTAGCCTCATAAGCTAGGCAGTAAATTTAATTAAAGCTATAGCTATGTCCTCATCCCACTCTCATTTAAGAAGAATGGAAATGTCTATCCTTTTGCCTAACCTGTAGTCAGCAAACTAAAATAAAATTCCTAAGGCAGATTCCCCACCCCACCCCTTTTTGATAGATAATGTTTTATCAAACCCAAACCATACCAGTTCATGTATGTGCTATGTGATTGTGTTTAACTATAAAGGTTGAAGTCTGAACTTGCAACAAAGAATATGAGCCTCCAGTGGTGAAAACATGTATCCTCCCTTAACCTCAACTTCTACCTACAGGAAAGTAAAACCCAATTTAAGTTAATGAGGATCAGAGGAGAAATGAATGAAAATGAAAACTAAGAAACAGTGGGAACAATCAATGAAAGAATGACGTTCTTTGATAAATCTTTAGAACTATGGAAAAGGGAGAAACTGCAAATAATAGAAAAGAGAGAAGTGTCATCACAGGAGCCACCAGGGAATCCCTAAAGCTATTACAAAGTTTCATCTGGATAAAAAAGAGTAGCTAAGAAGCTTTCCATGATTGGAAATGTTACATATCCACCTGGCCAGGCTATAGTGCCCAATTGTTCAGATGCTAAGTTTTACGTTCTTATGCATGTGTCTTTCTTTTACCTTTGTTTGTTTGTTTTTCTAGGGAGGGTATGAACATGTGCCACCGAACTGCACTTTGATTTCAGGTGGCCAACTTGTTTTCTTCTTCCACCACATGAGTCCCAGGAACTTAACTCGGATTGCCAAGATTATTGACAAGTACCCTTATCCACTGGTCTAGCTCCCTGATGCATTACTGTGTTTTCAAAATATGATAAGCATCTTTGCAAATAGGTCACTTTTAGTAAGGGTTTCCTTCTGTTGTGGTTAGGTTTCTATTGTGACACTGTGATCAAAAGCAACTTGGAGAGCAGGTATATATTGCTTGCTTGAAGTTCTACATCACAGTCCACAAACAAAGGAAGCCATGGCAGGAACAAAATGCAGGAACCAGAGTAGAAGCCACAGAGCACAGCTGCTTACTGGTTGCTCCCTGTGGTTTGCTTAGGCTGCAGGCTTATACAACCAAGGACCACATACCGAGGAGTGGCACTGCCCACAGTGGCCTGTGCCCTCCCATACCAATCATTAATCAAGAAAATACACCTATAGGCTTGCCTATGGTCTGATCTGATGTAGGCAAATCCTCAGTCAAGGCTCTCTTTTCCCAGGTGACTAGCTTGTGCAAATTTATGAAAACTAACGAGCACAGCCCCATACTATAGAAATGATAGAACCTTTTTCACTTCTGTTATTTGTTTATGTGAGTACTAGGGATCTGAACACCAATCTTCATGCTGGCACATGTTTTTCACATTAGAATAAATAAATTCTTGCACTTCTCTATGAGTGTGCTGTATGTATGTAGTTTATGCCTTAGTTCTTTATGACAAGATACATTCTGAATCTTAAGCTCATATTACCCAGCCCCCTTCACTACACACACACTCAGCTAGAAGGCAGCAGTCCAGAGATCTTTCTGTCTTCATCCAACTCAATGCTGGGGTAATGGTGTGTGCAGTACCATTGCTCACTGGATCTTCAGGCTTAGACAGCAAGCTGTCTTTAACTATTATTGACCTGAGCCATCACATCAGTCTCATAGAACAATCAAATGTTAAAGGTACAAAATTATATACAAATATTATGGGACTATATATATGTATGTATATGAGAAATATATGTTTATATTTCATATATTTGCATGTATTTACATTATATATATTTCTCATATATATGAGAAATAACTATAGTAATCAAATGCATAGATATAGAAAATTTAATGGTGTCTAAGCACTGAAGATAATGTAGGTGGGTGAGAAAATAGCATACTTTTTAATGTGTGAAGTTTCATTTTGTGTATATGATGTCATTCTTGAGATTGATTATACAAAAACATGAAGTAAACAATACCCATTGACACACTGAGTGATAAATTTAAAACTAGTCAACACGGTAAATTTTGTATCACACACATTTTAATATGATTAAATAATTTTAAAATGGAAAAGACTTATACATGTTTATAAAAGGATGCTTTTTGTGATATGCCATATGAAAAATGAAAGCTAAAATTAGATAAATATACCAACTCAAACTTGTGAATATGCCAAAATTTTTCTCTGAAGTTGCTAACACCAAATTCTGATGATAAGCTCTTTTCTTAAGGACAGGTAAAGATATAAAATAGTATATAACTGTGGAAGACAGTTTAAATTTTTCTCAAAATGCTTAATTTAACCCTCACAATTTAGCCACCTATGTCAATACAAAAAATCTGTACATGACTACTTCTAGCAGTTTAATTCAGTACTGCCAAAGCTAGAAGAAAAAAGGCATCTTATCCTTCAAGAAGTGAACAAGCAACCAAGTTGTGGGTTTTGTTTTAACAATAAAAATAAATGAGCTATCAGGCTATGAAAAGATAAAATGGGAGAAAATTAGCTACACATTGCTACAATAATAAAGCCAGTTTACAAAAACAACTAACTATATAATCAAAACCATATGAAATTATGGACAAGACAAAAATATAGAAAATGTAAGAGGTCAGTGATTATCAAAGGCTTAGGAGAGGCTGGGTGGGATTCACAGGGATACTTAGATGGTGATGAAAATATCCTGGGTACATGCAATTACACATATCAAAGCCCTAGACTTATGTAAGCTCTATAATTAAACTTAATGTAATTTATTAATTTTAGCTATTAATAAGATAAAACTATTTTTCTCTTAATTATATGAAATGTACAGCATGAAAATAAGATGCTAATTATTGGTGGAATAGGAAAGAATGGAACTCTCTTCTAGTCACTTAGTTTCTTTTTGCAGCTCTAGGGTTTGAACTCCTGACCTTGTTCATTCTAAGAAATTGTTGTACCCCTGAGCTACATCCTCAGCCCCACTTTGTTGCTTTTATAAATCAAATGGTGCTCTAGAACATGAAATCTTTGAAAGTTGTGTAACATCTCCAAATAATCGTCAGTATATTGAGGTTGTTGAAGATACCATGTGCCTGGGTCATAGGACATGGAAAATTCAAGTCATTCCCAATCTAAAAGCTCAGCAGTTCTAGTCACACTACCTGGGGAGAAAAGACATTATCAACCTTAGCCAGCCATGTACCCTGTGAGTTAGAATAACTGTATTGGCAAGACATGCACACTGAAACAATAGTGGTATAAATGTTATGGCATTACCCAGCCATTTTCTGATTGGATTTAAAGTCCTTGGCATAAGAAGGACCCCATGTTCAATACTTTTAACTGGGCCCAAAACATGTGCTGGTTATGTCATAGGCCCTAGGGAAGAACTTAGTTCTTTTATGCTGCTAAATGGATAATAATCTGCCCCCTAAATTCTTACATTTATACTAATAGATTAAGGTACCTATCAACTCTTGTCAGAGAAACTTCTTTCTGAAGTAACTCTTAACTGTTAATGCACAGAATAAGAGACTGGGTGGACTGCTTTGCTCTAAATGTGACATCTATAACATATTTCATTCCCCCATGGCTCAGGGAGTAGAAACACCGTTAAGAGAGAGAGGAAGTAGGTGTCCCTAGTGGAACATGTATTTGCTGGACAGCACAATTGCACACATGAACTCACAACAGCTGTGAATTCATGGAAAAGCCTTGCATAAAATGGAGCCAACCAAATCCCAATGTGGATGGGAGGGGCTCACGAATTCCCACCTCAATCTGAGAAGCTATTGGCATTGCACAGCTGCTGGGAGTTAGTTTTCTTCAAGGGGGAAGCAACTGAGTGGCTCGCCATGCTCCAGCAGATGGCTCTGCACCCATGTACATAGATAGTGGAAGCACTGAGTGAACTCCATGGGTTTTAATTAAACTCCATGGGTATATGTGTGTGTGTGTGTGTGTGTGTGTGTGTGTGTGTGTGTGTGTGTATTATATGCATGAGCATTAAATAAAATATTTAATTAAAAAAGAAAAGAAAGAAACCTGTGGCAGAGGAATAAGGGTTAACATGTAATCAATATAGTGAGAAGCTTAAAATAATGCCAAATTTTTGTAAATTAAAAATAAAAGCAGCATCAAAGTTTTAAAAATTACACTTTCTATAATAGCTAGAATTAAAAAAGATTGGCATCAATTGACATTACTGTTGGCAAGTGTGAGGTTACTATAACACTCATACAGAAAAGTGATACAACAAACAGTGTAACTGCTTTAGTAAACAGCAGCTTTCCATGAAGTTAGACACATTCTTAACACAGGATCCAACAATTTATTCACTGTATTTATTATAGAGAAAGGAAAAGCTGGGCTCACAAAAGATTTGCATAACAATGTTAATCGCAGCTTTCATGTATACTAGCCTCATATGTGAAAATTAACCTCTTGTCCATGAAAAGGGAATTGAATAAGCAAACTCTAGTGTATTTGTACAGTAGAATATTATTTACCAATACAGGAAATAAGCTGGTGCTACATACAACAATGTAAGTAACTGCACTTGTTAGATGTAACTGTTGACTTGGAACAACCTAGAACACCTGGGAAGAGTTTAAATTGAGGAAATACATATAGATGAGATTGGCCTATAGGCATATTTATAGAAGAGATTGACTTGAATGTTAATTGATGTAGGAAGATCGTGCCTATTGTCAGTGGCACTATCCCCTGCTCTCGGGCTCTAGACTGTGTTAGCAGGGCTAGTTAAATACTAAGCAGAAACAAAACAAAACAAAAGAAAGCAAAACAAGGTTGTAGTTATTCTTTACATATGTTCATACTTATTTACATATACGTACTTTTAAACACATGTTTATTTTTTATCTGCTCTTAATTGTGAGTGTGATGTTTAAAGTCCCTGTCCTGACTAATCACAAGAATGGACTGTAACCTGGAATTGTAAACTAAATAATCCCTTTTCTCGTCGAAGTTGCCTTTTCTCAGGGCATTTATGACAGCAACAGAAATAAAACTAGAATAGTAAGATTAAAAAATAAATTTGAGACTTATCAACTCCTGCTCAGTGTGTCCACTATGGAGGAATCATGCCAAGGATTCTAGGAATGGATGAATACAAAACATCTGACTCTCAACAGATGACTTTGACAGCTGTTTATTTGGCATCAACACGCACAACCTTGTGAGAGACATGCTGTGTGGAACTGCACAAGGTTTGAACCTGGCAGTAGAGTGGACTAGCAGAGCTCTAGTGAAAGATGAATGGAATGATTCCTAGTTTTCCACAGGAGGCTATTTGAGCATTTTTTGATTAGCTTCACAAACCAAGGAGAATGAGGACCAGATTGAGTACCATTTGGTCGAGCCAAGAGGGAGACTAGCTTGGAAGGACCATTCCATGGCTTTAGTGGAACATTTGAGGAAAGAGTGTGGGAATTCGCCACTATAACGAGGTATCTATCAGCTCAAACCCAAAGTTAGCATAAGGGATGTCAGGATTTGAGATAAAGAATCTAGATGTGAAAGGATTTACCCATGAGATGTTGAATTCGGTTAAATTTAAGAATAAATTAAACTAATTTATAACTATAAACATGGAAACAACATTTGATTGATCTTGAGTCGAAACGGATGTGGAAACTCTCTGGGGGGATGTGTATCATTTCTTGATTTGAAGATGGATTTTTGAGACTGCATACATGTGTGAAAACTCATATAACAGTATACTTCCAATACAATTATTTTTCTTCCTGTAAATTGTAATAAAATATGAACATGCATGTAGGGGAAAATACAGTAGTGCTATAGATAGCGATGAGTTGAGACAAGAGGAGGTGGGATTGGAAACATTTTTGCAGGAGTGAAGATAATTTGAAAGATACTTGTGCTTCATCTATCAGGCAGTTAAGACACTTGACCTCAAGGAATTGGGATTTCCTCAGGAAAATGTTTGATACCCACCACAAGGCCCACTTTACTTACCAAATGATCCCACATAGGACTGACAACTTCACATACACTGAATACCAGGAGCAGAGGGATGATGATAATGCATTAACCATGCATGATGGTTCACAGATGAGTATTACCACATCATGACCAGGTAAGTTTAAGACTTCTACCCTATATAAACCTGAGCCTCAAGCCAGTGTCCCCGAGATGGATTTGAGAGAGGTAGGACATCACTGAACTACTTTTTTGTTCCTCTTGCCACTGTGATCACAGTAAATAAATCTTTCCTTGCTTTTCACCATTACTTGTATTAGATACACTTCCGTTGATGTGAGAAAACAAAAACAAAACAAAACAACAACAACAACAAAAAACCACCATGACCCAGAGCTTATGAAAAAGAGAGTTCAGGTTAGGGTTTCAGACGAGTAAGAGTCCATCATGGCAGGGAAGCATGGCAGCAGGGAGTAGGCATAGTGCTAGAAGTAGGAAGCTGAGAGTTCACATCTCCATTGATAGGCTGGAAACAGAACAAACTGGAAGAAGGGTGACATCATGAACTCTTCAAGCTGACTCTAGTGAAACTTTCTCCAACAAGGCTGCACTTCCTCATAACCTCTCTAAACAGTACCATGAGTTAGAGACTGAGCTTTCAATTATCTGAACCTATGAGGACACTTATTTAAACTTCTATATTTGTATCTTTACATGGCTTAGGAAGAATGAAGGCCAAAGCCTAGTCTGTAAAGGCCCAGGCTCTGAACTTAACAACTCTGGTGACAATAAAACTCTAAGAGGAAATGGGGTAAGATAAAATTAATGGATATGGAGAAATTGGAAACTCATGCTGTTAAAATTTTAAGTTCTGCTTTGCAAGTTAAGTACAAGGATGTGGAGTGAGTAATCAAGGAAGTGACGTCATGAAATAATTCCCTATAAGATAGAAGAAAATAACATATAGATATATAGATATGAACAATCCACTAAATAAAAAATATACGTGAAAGAAATAAAAAGAAAAATAGATGTAATCCAAGTAAGAAGTACACAAAAGGACATACAATTATAGTTGTAAGCAGTATTGACTTTAGACCAGAGTAAGAGAAGTTCATATTAAAATAAGCATTAGATGATATGGGCATAATGTTGCTAAGTAGATAGTAGTAGGGATAAATCTGAAAATCCTTCATTCTGCTGAAAGTTTGAAGACAGACAAATGTAAGAAAGATTTCACGGATAAGTAAAATAAAACTGTTATTCTCACAGCATTAAAGCTTACTGTAAATATCAATTCATTATATATTTCTCTAATCAGGATTTTAGGTAGGGGCATAAAAGAAAGTGCAATTAAATAAACTTTGAGACTTTTCCACTTAAGTGTGTTCAAAGGACAAAGTAGTTAGCAAGTGCTATTTTGAATCTAATATGTCCTCAACATACTTACCTGTTAAACCCTTGTTCCCAGATGGTGACATTATTTTAGGAAGCTATGGGATATTGAGGAGGTGAAGTCTCTTTGGCAGATCTAGTGATTAGGGAAGGGTATAACCTCCTGTGGTGATCTAAAACACCCTGAAACACAATTTTTTATTCTTAATGTTTCTGTCACACATCTTTGAAGCATGATAGAAACACTGGGAAGTTCAGGGGAGCACGGAAAGGGAAAGTAACCCCTCACCCTGGAAGAGTTAAGCCTCTTGCTAGCTCAGTGTCAACAATTCTACCACAATTGACAACACTCACTAGGAGGTTGCCCATGTAGAGACAATATTCCTTTTCCATGAAATATTTTTGGGGGCTGGAAAGATGGCTTAGACGTTAAGAATGCAAGCTGCTCTTGCAGGGGTCCCTGGTTTTGCTTCTGATACCCACAAGGTGATTCACAGCCATCTATAATTCTAGTTCCAGTGGGGTTCATGCCCATTTCTGGCCACTGTGGACATTGCACATATGTGGTCTATAGACCACAGGCAAAACACCCACATACATTGGGTTAGTCTCTGTTCTATTGCATTGAATAGACACCGTGACCATAACAACCCTTAGTAAAGAAAGCATTTAGCTAGCTGGGGCTCTTCTTACAATTTCAGAGGGTGAGTCCATGATCATATTGGTAGGGCACATGGCATTCATTGTTTTAGAGAAGTAGCCGAGAGGTAGATCCTGTCCACTGGCAGCAGGCAGAGAGAGAGAGAGAGAGAGAGAGAGAGAGAGAGAGAGAGAGAGAGCACCTGTGCTGGATGTAGACTTTTTAAACCTCAAATCCCACACCCAGTAACATACCTCTTTCAACAAGCCACACATTTTTCAACAAAGCCATACTTCGTAATCATTCCCAGATAACTCACTAACTGGGGACTAAGAATGCAAATACAACAACAACCTATTTGGGTGAATCTCACTCAATCCACCACGTTTGACTCCCTACTCTCCACTTCCACCTAGGGACTTTGACCCGGAAAAAACAGTTGAATTCTTTAGTCTGGGCCATCTAAGTAGAGCATAGACACTGGTGCTGAGAACAGTGGAGATAATGACAGCCCAGCACAGAGGGAAGAATATTAATAAGTGGCCTGGAGACCATTCTTGTGATATTTTAGTAAAGAATGTGACAGCTTTTTTTACCTTTGTCTTCTGCCCAAGGCTAAATTGTAGAATGTTTAGTGGGAATTGGCTGAAGAGATTTCAAGATAGTCTTGTATTGGCTAGAGTCACATGATTAGTAGTAATCAATCTAATACAGACTTTCACTGTAAGTGGGACAAAGAAAATACAAAATGTGAGGAGACAAAGTCCACCAGGAAGGGTGATGTTGAAGCCAGATTCTGTACTTGAGGAGATAAAAAGTTTAAAGAATAGCCTGAGCTAAATGGAATAAAGGGAGTAGTGACCTCAGAGCAAGGCTCCACACAGATACACTAGAACAAGACCCCACAACAGATACACTAGAGCAAGACCCACACAGATACACTAGAGCAAGACCCCACACAGATATACTAGAGCAAGACCCCACACATATACACTAGAGCAAGACCCCACACATATACACTAGAGCAATACCGCACACAGATACACTAGAGCAAGATCCCACACAGATAAACTTCCATCTTGTAAAAAGGAATTTAAGGAAAACTTCAGCCATATAGGAAACCATCAACAAGTCAAGGCTTCTACAAATACAAGTCATCCAGGTGCAGGCATAAATTTTTCTCAGCCTACTTTAATAAGCATTCAATCTCCCCTCTACCCCACCACCCACCACAGGTAATGGAAAAGAAAAGTTATTAAGACACGAGGGAAGAAGACCTATTGAGTAATAGTTCTTTTGGGGTAAGTCCAATCTTTGTTGTAAGGATATCAGCAATTCAGTTGCAGAGCAAACACCAAATACAACTCAGAAGCTGCAGTCCATTCCTCTTGGCAGGCAGACACCAGGCATGTACCAGCAGCTACAGTTCAATCCTGAAAAAACTGCAAGGCTTGTCAACCAGCCTGAGGCTACATAAGCAGCAAGGAGCTACAAGAACCTCATGAGAAGTTCTTTGGCAACTTTCTCTCTGGCATCACCACAAGTGGAGCTCAGCAACACAATGTAAGATGAACCAATATATGTTTGTCATCAGTGAAGAATAGAGAGGTAGAGCAAAGCAAACCAATGCTCCAGCTTCCAATGTCTATGGGATCATATTTATATTCCTACAACCAGAGGTCCAGGTTTCATCCTTTGCTCTCAGTAGAAGTTGGAAGTTTCAGGGCTACTCCGGCTTGAGAGTCAAAAATAAAAGAGGTTGTGCAATCTTCCTCCATGGTTAAGGAAAGCTGCTGAGGCCAGATATAAGGCAGAAGAGCCTCTGCATAAAGGCTTAGAGAGGACAATGCATTAAGCATCAAAATTGAAGCTTTTCAAGACTCCAATTTTGGGAATACCAGAATTCTGGGCTACCTGCCAAGGAAAGTGGCACACCTAGTGTGGAACCAGCTTAGGAGAAATGTGTTGCAATCAATAACGTTGATAGGAGTTGGAGATCTGAAGAGCATTTTGGCATCAGACATGGAGATGTAGAATATGGAGTTTGCCCTGCTCGTTTTTAGTCTTATTTTCGTTCAATATTATATTACTATGCTCTGTTTCCTCCCTTTGGGAATGGCAATGCATTTTCAGTATAATGTATATTGTATGTTGGAGGTATGTGATCCACTTTTTATTTTTATTTTTCCATCTTTAGAGCAGGAAACACAGTTCAGTCAACAAAATGCTTACCATACAAGCAAGAGGACCTGAGTTCAGATTTCCATCACCCACGCAGAAAGAACTGGAAACCATAAATTTGTAATTCCAGTTCAGAAGAAGTACCTCAGGGAATTTCTGCTGGCCAATAGATCTAACTGAGTCTGTAAACCGCAGATTCAAAGGGAGACCAGTCTACAAAAACAATAAAAATTGTGGCCAAACCAGACATGTTGATGCAGACCTTTCGTCCTAGTGATTGGGAGGCAGATCTCTGTGAGTTTCAGGCCAGCAGCCTGGTCTACCTAGCAAATATGATGGCAGGCAGAGGCTTCATAGTAAGGGCATGTTTCAAAATTAATTAACTAATTAGATGGTGAAGTGATGAAGGAAGATGTCAGATGTTGACTTATGGTATCTGCACACTTATGCACATGCTAATGCATTCACATATGCCACTACACATAAACATCCACACACAAAACTCCTGGTCTAGTTTCTTCTTGTTCATTTTGTAATACTATACAAGTTGTGTTGATGTCTTTGTACAGAAGTCCTCAGATTGCTTCAAGTGGCAATGAAATTGATCTCTGGTCCATGCAATATAAACTAATTGCAAACTATTTGAAGGGGAAGGGCACACCATGGAGATTTTAGCCAGTTGAAACACTTAGAGAGATTATTTAACTGAATCACCTAAGAAAATACTTTTGGAAGGGAAAAAAAACTATAGGTTTAAAATTGTATAATCTTTATGTGTGCTAGTTGAAAAAGTGAAGCATATAAAATTAAATTTTAAATGCCCTAACATCCATATCTCCACCTTTACCTCTACTTTTCACCATATACTCTTCAGGCCTAACAACTGCTGCTAACAGCTTAGTATGTTTGTAGGAACATCAAAAGGATCACAATATACCCAAACATTAATTGTTGGATTCTCTGAGACTTTGAAACACCTCCTTGAGAAAAGTTAAACTGAAAAAGTGCCATCTTCCTATCTGTATCTGGGTAATGATCCAAAATGACTTTTGAGAATTAAATCTATTTCATGTTACCTACCAGTATGTGATTTGCCAAGTTCCCATAGGAAATAAATAGTGGAATCAGGATTTTTACTCAGGTATCTTTGACTTCGAAAAATCCCAACATTCTGATCCTGGCCCTGCTCCCTGTGAGCTGGGGAGATGCAGGCATTGAGTCTGAAGTCAGGAAATAAGTGAAGCAACCTCATAGGGGATTTTTCCTAGAGTAGACTGCATAGTAGACTCACAAAAGGCAAAAAAATAGGCCCTGGGTTTGTCAGTAGCAGAATGGAGAGCAAATATGACATCTGTCACAACACCATGGGGAAGGGAAATATAAACTGAAGCAAGGCCTTGCAAAACTCTCTCAGTGAAGTTAATCATTTGCAGAGACACAAAACAAATACATGATAGGAGTAGGCAAAAAAATCAACTTAGATCTTTTTTTGGGCATTTCATCCAGATTCTGGGAAGTGTAATACGTCAGAGAGATAAGAGAGAGGCAGAGAGAGAGAGAGAGAGAGAGAGGAGAGAGAGAGAGAGAGAGAGAGAGAGAGAGAGAGAGAGAGAAAAGAGTTTTTGTATCTCCAGCTTGCAGAGCTACCTGTGAATGACCATACTAGCTTTATTATTCTCATGGGTCTTTTGCTTAATTTTTGTATTGAGAGTTTTATAAATGAATTTCACCTGTTTTGATCAATTCTATTTCCATTCCTTCCTCTCCAACTTCTCCCCTAGCTCCCCACACCACATGTGCTCTCATTTTTAAGCTTAACTGAGTACGTTTAGTACTGTCTGCTTAGACACGAATGTAGAACCATCTACTGAAGCATGCATAGTCTTATAAGAGCCACATCCCGGTAGAAAACTGACTCTTCCTTTCCGAGTAGCTATCAATTTTCAATAGGTTCTCATCACCATGCTGAAATTACTTACTTTACTCTTTAATGCCACACTAGAATGTCCAATCCATGTGGAGGTCTGTTTTTTTCTATCTGATACAAAACATGCCCTTCTGGCACTTCCACTGATGTTTGTCAAATGCAATAATCAATGCATGGATCATCTAGAGGATGTTTAAAGCCCTTCCTTTGGATGGAGATGTTGTGATTCTAGTATCACATTTCAACTTCCTAACTGGTTTCCTGGAAACTAGTGATTCCTTTTCAAAACTCAGTAAAGGTTTCTGACTACATTTGTTTATTGCCTTCTATTTACCTTGTGGCTGGCCGACTTTCTGCTGCAACACTAAGTAACTTTGGAAAGAGGC
Source organism: Mastomys natalensis (assembly GCA_021653895.1). Taxonomy (NCBI): domain Eukaryota; kingdom Metazoa; phylum Chordata; class Mammalia; order Rodentia; family Muridae; genus Mastomys; species Mastomys natalensis. Next base: position 86,842 of record JAJTUV010003246.1, read on the forward strand.
CACTATTGCTGTCATTGCTCTTGTTACAACCATTTCCCAGGAGGTGGATAAAACCATAGTCCAGATGAGATAGTTAGACTGTATAGTGAACTCACTAAATACCTGTGTGCCTTTGAATTTATAATATCTATAATGGGGATAATATTGGTACATTTCTACTTCTGAGTAATGTCTTATCAACATTATTACTGTTTCTATGACTTAATAAATTAGTGGTTTGTTCATGACAATGAATGTTTTTTTAAGTTCCATGACAGGAGAGAAGACATTATAAAGAGGGACACATGTGCCTCTTGCTTTAGACAAAGCAAGGCTATTGAAGCTATGACCCTCAAAGAATTAAAATTTACCCAGGAATGCCATCCCAGGAAAACAGGAACAGCTGTCATTCTAGCTAAAGGGGAAATTTGTCTTCTAGAAAAAGATTTCACACAACACCTACAAACCTCAATTAACATATGCATATTTCCTGGATTTTGTTTCTTCTTTTTTTCTATAAAATTATAACACTGCTATACAAAAAGGAGGAAAGGAATTCAGAGTATTTCTCTCCCCAGTTTGGCAAAACTGTAAAAGCAGCCACTTTCCTTTATTTTCTTCTTGATGTCATTAAGATGTGCAGAGGCTTATGTGTCTCTGATATATAGTAATTCAGAGGTCCAGGCTTGTTTTGGTCTTGTTGTACCCTTTCACTCTGGAATATCATGCATGAAGCTGACAAACTGAGAAAAGTGATGATGGGACGGACTATCTGCTTCTCCATCTTCTTGACTCAGTTGTAGTACAAATCCCTTCCACAAGTCACAGCATCCGTCTAGACTTAAGTCAATCTGAGAAACACAAACCATGGATAAGCCACTGTTTGTTTGTTTTTTTTTTAATTTTTTTTTTTTTTTTTTTGCTTATTCACTTTATAACCCGTCCCAGTCACCCCCTCCACAAATCCTTCCCCATCTCTTGTTTTCTGAGTACCCCCTCCTCCTGTATCCCCCACCCTGCCACTTTAAGTCTCTGAGAGGCTAGGTGCTTCCTCTCCCATTGAGGCCAGATGAGGCACCCAGCTAGAAGACCATACTCCATATACAGGCTGCATGTTTTGGGATAACTCCAGATGTTTGAGACCTACATGAAAACCAAGCTGCACATTTACAACATATGTGCAGGGAAAGCCACTGTTTGTTAACAATATATTTGTCCAAATGGAAAGCTGGATATTGAAAGGCTGTTTTCTCTGTTTACAACTCTCTACTCTGTCTTTTCCATGGGCATGTGTCAGTGTGTGTGTGTGTGTGTGTGTGTGTGTGTGTGTTGTGTGTATAATGATCAGTTGCTCTTTCTCCATTTTGACCAATTGTGGCTTTCTGTAATAGTCTCCCTCTGCTGCAAAGAGAAGGTTCTTTCATGAAAAGTGGGAGGTAAACTTATCTTTGAAGGATAAGAATTTAGAATGTAGTTAGTATTTACACTGGTTTAATAAGGTAGTGGTATTAGGTTACTCTGGTTAATTTTGGTATATGATTTTTTTCATTTATTTTCACTTTTGTAATAAAGTATATGTATAAGGTTATACACACATATATGAATATGCCAGTTCATTAAAGTGATGGTGGTGGGTTCTCCTCTAAGGTCTGTGATCTCATTAGCCCAATGTATTTGGCTAACTTTCTAGTACCAGGTATGATTTCCCTCCTGTTGAGCAGGTCGTACAGCCAGTTAGATTGGTTGCCACCAAGTTGTGAGTAGCACAGTTACACCTTTATATAAATATTTCACCATCTGGTCATTTCTATAGTTCATAGGTTTTATAGTCAGGTAAGATTATCGGTTGTGTCCCTCCCTTTGCAGCTTACATGGTACCTACTGGCACTATCTGAACCAGTCTTGTTGAATATGAAAGAAAGATCCTTCTTTTGATCTTTGTTGGAGGATTGATTTAATCATTTTAGCTAACAGGTCTCAATAGGTCTTTTGTTGGTTAGGGAATCTTTAATTCGAAGTTTTTGCACCTAAGATAGATTTTTTATTTGCTATAAGAATCCTACTTCACTCTTTTGCATATAGGTATCTAGTTGCCCTAGTATCAATTCCCTTAACCAGACCATCATTTCCATATTAATGGCCATGGATACCTGTCCAGGATTATCTTAATTTGTCTTTATTTCAATGGATACTTTGCTGGGTTTGAAAATTCTTTATCGATATTTTTGTCTTTCATTATTTTAGATATGCCTTCTCATTATTTCAACCTCAATGATTTTTGATGAAAAAATAAGCTATCAATTTTATCCAGGAGCCTTTAGAACTGAGAAGTTGCTTGTGTATTTCTGTATTTGTGTTCACCATTCCATTTATCTCCTGACTTTTGACTATAATATACCTCAGAGATGATCTCTTTCAGTGACCCTACTTTAAATTTATTAAGCTTTGTAGATGTATAGTCATAACTTTCAAATTTCAGCAAGATTCCTCTCCTATCACTTGATCAAATATCTTTTCTTCCCATGTCCCTTAGGGGAGTCCCATTATTTACATGTTGATTCAACCAATAATGTACATCATTCATTCTATTTCCCCATTCTGATTCTCAAATAACCTATGTTAGCCAACTCTCTCTGCCTACTCAAATCTGCTACTGAATTCAGTAAGAGATTTTATGGAAAAGTTGTATTTTCAACTGCAAAGTTTCTTTTGGTTTGTTTTTATACTTCAATTTCTTGGCTTCTTTTAATTCTTTCCACAAGATTACCTTTGTCTCTTTGAGCATAAATTACTTAAAAACCTTGTCTAGTTACTTCAATATGTATGTTCTACCAGGAAATTTTCTTTTAATTTACTTTTTGCACACAATATTTTGGCTGTATCTATCACATGTTACATAATTTTTTATAAGATCCTGGGACTTTTGAATTTTATAATTGGCAATTCTGGACATCAGATTCTATTCCCTGGATTTGGTTGTTATATCCATATTTAGTATAGTTGTTACTGTTTGTTTAGTTATTACTTTGATATTCTTTATAATAAAATACCTAACAAAAATTAAAGGGATAATTATTTCTTCCATGACTTCTGAGGATTCAGTCCAATTTTGATTGGGAGGGAGTGCATAGAGGAGCAGCTCACTCAATGGTAATAGTAGCATGTGGCAGAGGTTCAGAGGTTGTTCACATTACAGCATAAAAGACAGAGAGAATGAGCCAGGAACTACTAAGGATCATATACCCTCAAGGAAGATTTCCAGAGAAACCATTCCTCCAGTGAGAGTCTATATCTCTATAACTTCTAAAAATAGTGCTGACAACTGGGGACCAAGTGTTCAAGCTGTGGGTTTATGGGCTACATTTCAGTTGTCAGCAATTATTTTCCTGACTAGTTTCATAAAGTCTATATTCTGTTTGTGTGTATTTAATAAAGACTTTCCTATATTAGGTTAATGGTCAGTGTATTTATTAGAACATGCCTTCAATACGTGGTATGGCTATTTGGCTGTCTTAACTCTTTTTAGCTGTTATTTCCTGTTTGCACAGAGCAGGGTGGTCAGTCAGATATTAGGAGATATCAGGTTTATGTTCTAGTAATTTCCTCTGTGTGTGTGTGGGGGTGTGTGTGTTGTGTGTGTGTGTGTTGTGTGTGTGGGGGTGTGTGTATGTGGTATGTGTCAGGTTTCCCAACTAGGAAGCTATCACAGGCATCAAAACAAATCCATTAAAAATTGCCTACTATTTCTCTTGTGGTACTATTCTTTAGAATATAAGCTGTTGTCTGAAAGGGCAAAATTGAGCTGGAAAACCAATGTAATTCAACTAAAAAACAAACTCTTTTTATTCTCATTACTTTATCTTGTTTCTTTAGCTTTTGGTTAGCGTCCAGTGTTTAGAAAAGGTGCTTATAGCCATTAGTGCTAGTTTGTTGATTTTGTGATATTATAAGATTTTAGAATTCTTTACTCTGATATCTTTTCTCTGAGTGAGGCATGCCAATTACCCTTTTTGCTTAAAGACAATTTAATCTTTAATTATGTTTTGGATCCAGCAGTTGCTAGTGTTTTATACATGTCTTAAGGCACATTTAGCTGCTTTATAAGGATGGTACACTTTTTAAATTTAAGACAATATACTTTTTTTCATTTAAGTAACAATATAATGTGTTACCAGATAAATAGTAACTGTGCTGATGAGTTTCTTTGTCAACTTGACACAAACTACAGTCATTTAGGAATAGGGGACTTCAATTAAAAAATTGCCTCTATAAGATTGCCTTTAGACAACTTTGTAGGGACATTTCTTAATTAATGGCTGGTGTGGGAGGGCCCAGACCACTGTGAGTGGTACCACTCTTAGGCAAGTAGTCCTGAGTGATATTAAAGGGTAGGTAGAGCAAGCCTTGTGAAGAAAGATAATAAGCAGTATTTCTTCATATCTTCTGCTTCAGTTCCTGCTTCCAGATTTCTGCCTTGAGTTCCTACCATAATTTTTTTTTTTGATGATAAAATGTCCTGAATTAAACCCTTTCCTACCCAAGTTTCTACTGGTCATGGTGTTTTATCACAGCAATGGAACACAAACCAGTACAGAGATCGATGCCAGGAGGGAGGTATTGCCATGACCGACCTGATTATGCTGCTTCAGAAGAGGATGTGGCAATGTTTGGAACTTCAGGCCGGAAAATCCATTAGTTCTCAGAACATAATGAGCTATCATAGGAATTTGGAAGATAATGCTGAAAGCAGTATGGATGATCAAGGACTGGCTGATGAGTTTAAAAGTAAAGTCCTAAAGATTCTGCCAAGGCTGCTCATATACTTTGAATTAAGAATCTGTGATTCTAGTCACTGGGGCTAAAGCTTTGATTAAGAGACCAGAGTCACTGAAACAAAACTTTTCCTTTACTTGAAAAGTCAATTAGTTGAAGGTAAGAGATTAGCAGTAATTAACAGGAGACCAACATTGTTTAGGTGTAATCTTCAGGAAGTATTTCCCAGGGTCAGCATTCAGAAAGTGTGGTCCAAAGGAAGTCACAGCTACATTTCATGCTGGCAGCTGAATTTAACAATGTGTAAGAGTCTCTCACATGTTACTGGTTTAGGCCTCATGAGAGCTGCAGGATTTAATGCGGCCATAGAGAACAGCTGATGCTTGGCACCATATGACATGGTTAGAATCACTAAAGAAAGAGCAGGAAGATATTGGTGACAGTACAGCCTGTGGAGATCCAAGCAGGACTGTGGAATGGCCACCAAAACCAGCCCCAACTGTGGCATAGAGCCAGCCTGTGCCTATGAGTCTTGCTACGTATACAATGAAAGGGAGAACCGGAGCAATGGAGTTGCCTAAGTCCATGACACTGTGTATGAATCCCAGATATTGGACACTGAATTATTTACACTGTTGGAAGTAGTTTTGATTTGATTTAGTTGTGACTATGATGTTTATTTCCCTTAATTGGAACAAGAAATTATTTTCAATTATTTTTAATTCTATAGGGGCTCTATAGAGACTTTAAACTTTTAAGGAAACATCAGAGTTACTGAAACAAAACTTTTACTTGAAAAATCAATGTGAAAATGTGTATTTTTAAAGCACTGAAAATTTCAAAGATTGTGGGACTTTTAAAGTATGATTTATATTGTGATATTAGTATAAACATGTTATCTTTGGGACAAACTAAAAAGAGAGTTTATTGTTTTATAGTGATGCATTTGTTTGGTTTCTTTTTTTATCAACTTGCCACAAGCTAGAATTATCTGAAAAGAAGGAACCTCAGTTGAGAAAATGTACCCATCAGCTTGCACTATGGATGGTGCTACCCCTAAGCAGTTGGTCCTGGGTGGTATAAGAAAGCAGGTCAAGGTGTTTTATCACAGCAACAGAAAGCAGACTAATACGGTGCTCATGAAAAGTGTTTCAACTTATTTTAAAATGGGGTTGGGAGGCATGATACGGTTCAACAGATTCAACTTGCCACCAAGCCTGATCCTGTTGAGCTGAGTTTAATCTCAAGAACTGAAATGGTGAAGGAAAGGAAACACTCTCACACATTCTCTAACTTCCACATGTGCAATATGGCACATATACCCGCCCCTCTCAATCAATCAATCAATCAATCAATGGAGGACGACAGAGATATCTCCGTAGGTAAAGTAATTGTTCTGTAAATATAAAGACCTAGAATTCATGCAAAAAGAAAGCCAGGTATGGTAGGTCCCCTTGTAATTCTAGTGCTAGGGAGATTGGGAGGGGCAGAGGTAGAGACAAATGGAAACAGGATGATCCCTGAGGCTCATGACTCAGCTGACCTAGCCTGCTTGGCAAACTCCAATCAGTGAGAGATCCTATTTCAGTAAATGTGCAGGACAGCTCCTGAAGAATGACAGGTAACTAGGATGACCTCTGTCCTCTCTCCATATACAAACACTCACCTACACACATATAAACACTGAATCTCAAGTAAAACAGAAGGGACAGTAATTATGGACATAGTGAATTAAGCCAAGATTATGCTCATCCTTGTGTTAGTGCACTCATAAAACACCTTATAGAAAAAAAATGCTTATAAATTCCAAATGCTTGGGATCTGTGCAAATAGCTGTGTAGTCTTGCTAACATCCCTGCTCTTTTATAGGGTCTCTATTGGTTTCTTGGGGCTGATATAGCATGTTGTCATAAAATCTGCTGAAAACAACAAAAAATATTTCCTAACATCTCTGGAGATCATAAATCCAAAGTAGATTTACTGTGAAGAAATGAAAATATCGGCAGCATTGTATCCTATGTTGAGGCACTACGAGAAAATTAATTCATTCCTTGAGCTATCAGACTTTAATCCAACCTTAAAGCCACTAATATTGCATCTTCATAGCTCTCTCTACTCTGATTACATTACCTTCTTCAGTAATTAAATGTACCTCTGCCTCCCTCTTAAAAGAACATTTGTTAACCATCTGATTAGTTGAAGATAATCTCTCCATCTGAAGATCCCTAATTGTATTCATTTGCAAGATCCCCTTTTTCATTTAAATTAAATTCGTAGGTTACACACTTTAGGGTATTCACAACTTTGGAAATCCTTATTCAACCTAGCATAAGAATCAATCACATTACTACATTTAACTACCCAGGAATAGATGGAAATTTTAGCTACCCCTCATTGGCTGCACATTTTCCAGAATTCTCCTTCACCTTGTAGCCAAGAATACTACAGAGAACTTTCCTCCATAAGGATTTGAAAAAAAAAAAAAAAAAGATAATGTATGCAAAATACTTAGCATAGTACCTGGCTCAGAATAAACACATGACAAAGCAGATTATTGGTTGTTATTATTCCAGTCCACTAGTATGCTGGTATTTATGCATGATTTCCCGCTAAGTCTTGTGTTTGTTTTTGTTTTTAGAAGCTTAAAATTTTTATTAACCATACATCATTACACCGAGTGAATATTAATTCTGTGTTCTTGTCGTCTCAGTGGCTTCAATGATTTTACCCAGCTCCTTGATAGATTAGATTCAATCTGCATTTTGTTTTCATAGTGATGTGCAGGATGATGAGGTGTGCTATGAATAGCAAATGTGTCATCTATGTCATTTTCCTATTTGCCTCATTTGCATTACTAAAATTATACTCTGTCCAAATATTTTTGTAGGAATCTCAAGGTAGTTGTCCATTTAGTAGTTAGTGATTTAGCTTAAAAAAAAAAAAAACACTAATGATACATTCATATATTTGACTAATTTGGCACAGATCAACTATAATTATTTCTAATCAGTTTAAAGTCTTCCAAAATTGCCCCTTCATCAAAAGATCTCTAGGGTCTAAGGGCTAAGTGGAGGCATTTGTGTCAATGTATATAGCCATTGTCTGTAAGCTTTCCAAGATTGCTAAAGATAAATGTACTTTTTTTCTTTTTTCTTATGCTTCTCAGTGACATTTCTTGTACAGCTCTGAGCAAAGTCATATTTATTTTGGAGAGCACTGACTTCATGTGTGTAAAGCTTCGCTCTCAAGGTTTCTACACCTCTTTATGTAATGCATCAATTTTCAGTTTCCCAGATGCTTTTGCATGTGATATAAAAACTTCTCACATCATTTCTTAAAAATAAAGTCCTTTCCTAAGGTGTTTTGGCTAGTTTAGGCCTTTTGATACAGCATGAGAATTTAGGGTAAGATTATTTTGTTTTCTTAAAAACAAACAAACAAAAATGACTTTGGAAGAGAAGTTTAGAAGTTACTATAGAGACTCATAACTGCTCAAAGTGATGAGAAAAAAAGACAAGAGTGTTCAGTAAGATTTGGGACATATAAATGAACTTCCTACCCATGTCAAGACTTGGAAACATCTTGGAAGAGGGGTTGGAAAGAATTTAATAGTCAGAGAATGTGGGGGAATGATGGGAAATGCTATCATCTGGATAAGATAGGGCTGGTGTACTTGTGAAATCCGTGTTTATATGCACAACATTTGCACAAGATCAAGCCATTTCAAAATTGCAGCATGAAATAGGAAAGAGCTCCCAAGCAGAGGAGATATTGGCTACTTGGAGGTGTGGCCACTGGTAGATTTTCCATGTCCCAGTGGATGCCCTCACAGCCATGTGCATATGGGCATCATAGGAAAAAAAAGGCCTTTGGAGATTGGTGGAAGCTATATTACATGTGTATATCATCAATATGGGTAGAACTGCCATCTTTAAAATATTTTGTATTTCAATCTATAAATATGTATTATCTTTTCAGATATCACTTATTTTGACAATAAATTTTATATGAAAATAAAACACACTCTAATAAAGTACAATGTAAGAACAAATTATTCCAAATCACAATTATTCTCTAGTCCTTCTTTTAATGGCTTGCTTTTTTCTTCTTTGAGAAAAAATAATAAAGTATTTTCCAAATTAATTACTCTTCTCATAAATTAGGTAATTTTCCTTTGGAGTGGTATATTTCTTCCCCACATTAATTAATTCAGTCTTTCAAGGAATTTGCAAAAGTTTTCTTTTCTTTTTTCCTTCCTTCCTTCCTTCCTTCCTTCCTTCCTTCCTTTCTTTCTTTCTTTCTTTCTTTCTTTCTTTTCTTTCTTTCTTTCTTTAATGTATATAAGTACACTGTAGCTGTCTTCAGACACACCATAAGTGGGCATATGGATCCCATTACAGATGGTTGTGAGCCACCACATGGTTGCTGGGAATTGAACTCAAGACCTCTGGAAGGGCAGTCAGTGCTCTTAGCCACTGAGCCATCTCTCCAGCCCTTGCAGTTGTTTTCTAAGATCCATATTCAAAAGAATTGTGAGGAATGTACACAAAGTCAAGTTGATACTCAGAATGAAGATCATTTGCTCTATTCATTAACTTAGAGTGGGTTTTGTGCATACCCAAGAACTAGGAAACCCAGAAACCCCAGGAACCAAGAAATCATTTCTGTGCTTTCTTTGGATATCTAGATCTTCGTGATTCAAGATTTGATTATAAAATTCAAGGTCTCTTTCACTATTACTATGAAAGGTTGTTGATTTTTTTAAAAAGTGTTTTCTCTGGATGAGTGCCCTAATATTTCAGTGTCTTTGTACCATGCTTATACATTGTTATTATAGCCTGTGTCCTATAATGCATGCTTCCTCAGATAAGCCCTACTGACTTAGAAAAGCCTTTGTTCTTAGCTCAAATATAGCTTCCATGTAGGTATTTGCAAGAGATCCTTAACTCAGTTCTCCAGAACAAAATGTTTCCCTTATTGCAAAAAATGCAAGACTATGTATATAAATGAAATTTTTGTTCCACCTACTTTGGAGCACAGATTAATTCACCAGAACCTAATAAAAGAACTTGGAACCTGTTTCTACATTGTGTCCTTTGCCTAACTTGACTGAGTCCTAAATGGAAAAGCCAAAGGAACCTCCAGATATATATAGGAATTGTCATGGTGCATTGACCTCTAAGTTGTGGCATGACTGTTAACATCTTAAATTCAAATTAATCATGAATACTTTCATGAAATATGAGCTTGTCCTATTAAGATTCCCTTACAGAAAGGGTTATTGTGATCAGACACTCACCTGATATTACAGCCACTCCCCATCCCCTTGTTTCTGCTTGTTTCTAAGTGTAGGTGCACTTAGTCTCAGTGTAAGATAGATACAGAGGAGAGTGTGGCTTCATTTATGAAGCTTTAAAGTGGTTTCGCCCATGCTAGAATGTGACTCCTTGGTAATACAGCTGTTTAGGCCTTATTTACATCCCTGCACATAAACCCTCACCCATGCTATAGGAAGTAAGCTCAATAAACTCAGTGGTTCAGCAAACTAGACTCAAATAGGATTGCTTTGGGGGTTGTCATCAGGGAAACAACAGTTCACCAACAGATAGAGGTTGTTCCAATTGTGGCAGTTGCTGCACAGGTAGGGGATTTTATACATGGAAGCCACTCTAGGCATTGAACTGTGGATGGATTGTTTCCCTTATTAGTGGGCTTTAGTGAATACCAGAGCAGATTATGCTTTTCAGTCTTTGGGAAGCATCAAGGACAATGGCTATCAGTAGGTAGACATGGAAATAAGAGTTGTGAAAGGGATTTAATTCGGCATAAGGTTGTGCAATTATTTCCCCAGAGTATCTTGTATATATTTCTCTCCTACAGGTAGAGATCGTTCACCCATCCAAGTACAGTTTAGCAGCCAGGTGTGGTCAATGAAGAAACAGAAACCTGCTACAGTACCAGCATTCAGCCTGTCAGACTCAACGGAAGCAGGGAAAGGCATTTTATCATTTTACCCATTCCTCTTTCCTATGATGTCAGACCTTACTGCTTTGAGGTATGAAAATCCTCGGAAGCCTTTGGTGGTGTCTAATGATGTGTAAGTGGGGAAGGTCATGAGGAATGATTGTGGCTCCAGTGAGACAGCATAACCGTTGTAGGTAATTGTTGCTGAGAGTGAAGTCCTGAAATTGGTATTTGGGACCTAAAAGGTAGAAGAGAACCAATTCCTGCACGTTATCCTCTGACCTGCTCATATGGGCATAGCGTGCGCGCACACGCACACACACACACACACACACACAAACACACACTATACATATACATATATATGTGAATTAGACATAGTATTTTAGAAAATATCAGGAGCTAAAAGAAGTATGAACATATATATGCATGAGGACAATGTTTTATGATGTAGGAAGAGTATATGCAGAGCCCTGCCTAAGTCTGTGTGAAAATATATACACCAAATATGCACACACACACTATTGTGTATATATATTGTGTGTATATAGTGTTCATAAAATATAATATACTATATATAGCTATATATTTTTGTATTTTTAAAATTATTTTATTTATTCACATCCCAAGTGTTCCTCCCTTCCTGGTCCCTCTTCCACTATTTCTTTTCCCATCTCCACTCCTGTTTACCTCTAAGAGGGTGCTCCTTCATCTACTCAAACCACTCCCACTTCACCACATTAGCATCCTTCTTCTCTGAGAGCTCAAGATTCTACAGGATTAAGCATATCCTTTCCCATTGAAGCCGAAGTGTGGATTCTAGAGAGCTAAATCAGGTATCCCATTCATGTCTGACTGGGTGATGGAGAAAAATCTAATACCCTGTGCCTGTAAATGTAACTCCTAGGGCATGTAAGCACATAAAATGTCCTGCACAGATAGGAAAAGGCACTCCAATAAACAACAAGTTGCTAAATGAAAAATTTCATTGCCACAAGTGTGCTGCATCTTTATGAATTATATGTCAAGCTTGCTTCTGAGTTCTGCTATTCTATTTATTGTCACCATGACTGGTCGAATACAAGAACTAAACAGGAAGTCATCATTGATGAAGATGCTACACCATATGCTATGGTTGCAGGACATGGAGAAATTAATCTGGGGCAGCTGGAAGCTTTCTTTTTGCTGGCTGGCATCTGTAGATCTGGAAGACAGAATATGCTATGAAGGCTGCTAAGGAATAGTCACCAATATTCCTTGTCAACTACAGAGAGCATTTTGATGTAATCAGCATGCGAAGATAATGCTTTCTGGTATAATAGTGGCATGGTTGTTTAAGGGTACAAACATTGTCCAATTTTAAGGCCTTCTCCACATGAGAAGCCCCCATGTTTGGTACAGCAAGTCAATGAATTGTAGATGGGGTGGAGGTGGTGTTGTAGGCCCTACTGCTCTTGTTTTGATTGATGGAAATGATATGCCTGTCCAACTGCCTAATTACCTTCTAAAAATTTGTGTCCAAGCCTAAAGATGATTGCTGCTCTCTACCATGGTCAGGGAAGCATCTTGTTGTAATGGGCACCAGTTATTGCAAAGCCTCATAATTAGTGAAAATGTTACTGAGCCAAAATAAGTACTGCACAGATATTACAATCCAATATCCATCTCTAAATAGATGAAAAAATAATCATACATCTGTATCAACAACATAGAGAAGAGAGTAAAATGAATGTGAAATCAAGGAAAAGGCAAGACCTTGTTGAAATGCTGTCTTCTATGCAAGTCATAGACATTACCTTTTTGAAATAACAGCCATCAGTATCACCCTCACAGGATTGGGCTTTTTAACATTACATCATAGAAAGGAGTGATGTCACATTCCTTCTGTGTTCCATCTATCCCAGCATTCATGTGGGCTTCAGAGGTGTCCAACACATAGAAGGGTGAAGATTTAGGAAAAGGGGCCTTCATAAATCCAGAATATAGGAGGTTACCAGCCATGTTGGTGTAAAAATTTTCAGTGATCTACCTGTTTTGAAGTCCCACACTCCTGTAAGTAACCTTTTACCTATGTTTCTTAAGTAATCTCCATGAATTCACTGCTTTACCAATGTAGACTTGGATGAGATTGTTTCTTTGATCTGACATTTTGCCTTATCTGGGGTGAGTAAGATATTCATTCACATCTTACTAGGAAAGTTTAAACAAGAAGGATCTTCCTTTACTACGTTGGGATCCTGAAAGTCTAAAACCACTGTAGACAAGGCATGAATTAGACATAGTATTTTAGAAAAATAGCAACAGATAAAGAAGTGTGGACTCATGTGTGCTTGAGGACACATAAGTCTCAAACACCCTGCCTAAATCTTTGAGAAAGAAGTAGAGGACTGAAAGATAACTTGATTTGACACTGGTACAATGAAATAAAGAGGCACCTATGAAGGTCAGGACAAGATCAAGCCAATAGTTGTAGAAATGAATAAAAGACAGTGTTGAAATATTATCAGAAGCCACTGTGCACAGATGTTAACTACCTTTGGGCATGAAACTAATACATGAGCAACTCCTTGTCTTTCTTTTTAGTTAAATCATGAAGTAGTTAGAATAAGGCAAATGACAATATCTATTTGGACCATACAATCATACAAAGAAAGAAAACTTCCTAAGTGACTAAACTAGCCTGTGAGTTACTAGATAAATGAATGAGCTATTAAAAAGATTGCATGTTTATGATCAATCAAGGTGGTTTGTTTCAGGAAAATAATATATTTTACTTGAAAGTAATAATCAATTTTTATTAAAGATCTAGAGAAATATTATATGTATATGAGGAGGGGTTAAAGAATTGGCTTACATGATGTTTAGGAACTGGAAAGTAGAAACCCATCAGCATTTAATACAGCAGGTTGGAATTCAAAGAATAACCTGATGCTTCACTGTTAAATTCAAAACAGACTAGAGGCAGAATTCCTTAATTTTCCATAGAACTTCAAAGGAAATGTAGTCACTGACTATCTTAATGAACTCTAAATCACAACCTTACTGCAGCATCGAGGGTGGTAACCAAAATCAAGGTACCACAGCTAAGCTGAGTTGACATGTTAAATTACCCATCACACTCAACTAAGAAAATGTTACACAATAGTTGTATGAAGTTTCTGCCCATAGAAAATAACCTAAAGTTGATTTTCTACATCTAATCCATCAATTTTTCCAAGGTGACACTATATAGAAAGCAATCACAACCCCAAACCCAGGAGTTCTCTCTGCAAAGATCAAAACTTCAAGGAACTCTAACTTTGTATACTAAGAAGAAAAACTGTAACAGTTTCAAGAGCCTGCAGCTATCACCATGTCTGTATTTGATAGTGACTTCCTTTTGTTCTTTAATAGTCTTATGAAATGGATGGCCTTAGTTTAATATTAACAGGAGCAGCACAGGTGTTTTTCCAGGCTAACACAGGAGAAGTCACCATCTTTATGTTATTTCTTTTGCCAAAAGCTAGAAACAAATGATAACAAAGGCCCTCTTGATTCACCCTTGGGGAATTTGTTTGCACACAGTTCAAACCAAAAGAAATACTTTATACCCAGGTTGTGCTTTAGAATCACTGAGGTTTTTAAAACATTCATGCCCAGACCTTGTCTCCAAATACTTTATTTCAGCTGAATCTAGCAAATTAACTACCAGGGTAGGAGATGCTTCTTTTTATATTTTTCATATGAAATACTTAGCATGTGCAAATAAATTTTATTATTGTACATTTGCTGAATAGTGGGTTTATTATCATATTTTTATGCATGTGTGTTGGGTACTTGTATGTCCTTCCAGTTCCACTGACTGCTTAATTTTCTGCTAATTCCTCGCTTCTTTTCATTTTGTTTTTCTGAGTCTGGCTTTATTTGTTTTACATGATACTCAGCTCCATTCTTTTACTTGCAAATAAATTCCTGAAATAGGTTGTGTTTAGTGCTAGAATAAAATGTCAGGGAAGGAAACCATAGGCATAGGTTACATGGAGATACTGAGTCTACTTACAGGAATAACAGAGTGTTTAACCAAAGAGCTTCTATTTGAACTAAATTTTCCTTGGATGAAGGAGCAGGCAGGAAATGTAAACAAAAGCAAATGATGTATGAAAATCTACAACTTTCTATTTTTATTTTATTTTTGAGATTATAGTGTAATTACCTTATTTCTCCCTTGCCTCCAAACTTTCCCACATATCCTTTTTTGCTCTTTAACATATATTTATATTGCTTTTTTTTCAATAATTACTTAACACACACACACACACACATGCACACATGCACACACACACACCATCCTTTTCAGTCTGTATAATGTTATTTATATGTATGCATTCAGAGTTGAACAGTTGGTATTGTATAACCAAATGATGTGCCTTTCCCAGCAGAAGACTATTTCTCCCACTCTGAGCAGTCCCTAGTTGCCTGTAGCTCTTTGTGGAGGGTTGAGACCTCATGGGCTTCCCCCAACCCCATCTACTTCCACATGCCTATTGGTGTCTTATTTCTTCAGCTCATGTTTCAGCAGTCATGTTAGTGAGACTTTATGGGTATAGCTTCTGATTTTACTAGGAGACAATCTCACAGCAAACTTCCTGCTCTTAAAATCGTTCTGCCCCAATCTTCCACAATGCTCCTTCAGCCTTAAGTGCCAGAGTGTTTTGTAAATCTATCCAATGGGACTGGGTCCCACAACTTCATTTGATCAGTTGTGGTCTCTGTTGTAAAGAGAATTTTCCTTGGTTATGAGTGAGCAGTAAGTACAATTATTTGTGAGCATAAGAATAGATGTTTACAATTTTTTAGAGATTGTGCTGGTTTAGTAAAGTGGTAGTTATATGCTCTCCTCGAAGATCCATGACTTTACCACCCTAGGTAAAGAAGTTTGCTAGGTTTCCAACACCAGGCATGATCTCTCTCTTGTTGAGTAGGTCTTCAGTCCAATTAGAGACCTTCTGATTACTGCAAATGTATGTGTGCCACTACTGCAAGCTTATGGTTATTCTGTCATTCCTGTTGGTTTTGGAGGCTCATGGACTTCATTGCTGGAAACTATGTTTGCTTCCCACCTTTGGAAGTTTGCATGCTACTTTTTAGTGCTATGAGAACTGGTACTTAGTGGAGAGGCTCTCAAGTCAGTTCCAGCTCAGGAGTCTCTGAGCCCTGTGTCTAAAGTGCCTTGTGTCTACAGCAATAGGACTTACCTTCTACCTCTTGGTGACAACCAAGAGCAATAGCAATAGGCTACATGTTTTGTGACTCCTGGACGGCCCTGACCTGTAACTCAAAAGAGAACTTTTCATGTCTAGTATTGATGGTTTTGTTAGGTAGTCTTTGGCTCTTTTTTTTTGTTATGTCTTGAGTTTGTCATTACAGTGATACTGCTTCACAGAAGGAGTTTGGGAGTATTCATTCTATTTCTTTTCCTTTCCTTTCCTTTTTTGCTTTGTTTTGCTTTGCTTTGAATAGTTTAAGAAGGATCATTGTAGATCTTTGAATGTCTGGAAGAATTCTGTGGTGAATCCATCTGGTACTGGCCCCTTTTTAGCTGGAAGGCTTTTTATTACCATTGCAATCTCCTTATTTGCTATGGTTTGTTAGTTATGTTTGTTAACTTCTCCATCGTTTAATTTCAGTGCTTTGGATGAATTTAGAAATTCATTCATTTCTTTTAGGTTTGGAAGCTTAAAGTGTTTGGAAGTGTGAAAGAACTATCATTAAATCTGCAGATTGGTTTTGGTAGTATGCCATAAAGTATTTTTTTTTTACATTTTTTATTTGACAGATGTATTAGTCAGGTTTCTGTTGAGGATGAGAACTGACAAAATTAGTATATATTTCAGGAGGATTTATTAGACTGGTTTACATGATAGGGGTTTAGTAGTCCTACAATGGCCATCTGCATCCTGGAGAATCTGAGAACCCAAGAGCTTCTTAGTCTGCAAAGCTACGTGCCTCAGCAGCACAATCTATCAAGGGAAACCTGGCAGAAACCTGGAGAGCCTTAAATGTTCAGTGTACATTGGAAGTCTGAAGAAGATGAATCCCAATAACAGCAAGTGATGGTAACAGCAGTAGCAACCAAGCAGATGTGCTTATCAGCAGCCAGGCTCAAACAATAAACATTTACTCAGAACTTCCTCTATTCTTTATATAATCACTCAGTGCTTCCTCAGTTCCCCACAGTGAACAATAACAAAAAGTAAACAGCTTATTCCTTTAGTTACCTTATATCTGGGTCTCCATAGTCTACATTCTGGGAAGCTCTTCTCTCTCGGTTAATCTTTTCAGGAAATATTCCTATGAACCCTCCCAGAGGTAGGTACCTTAGTTGAATCCAGATGCAACTGGATTTCTTGCTATATTGCTAAACAATCAGCATTAACCATCACAATAAAAAATTTAAGTTATTTGGTTTTTCTTGAGATTAAAATAAAATTATATCATTTTCCCTCTTTTCTTTCCCCACTTTTAAGCCTTCCAATAAACTGACTTTGGAGGAGAACTTACAGTCACCACACAATAAGGTAAACCATCATAATAAAATTTAAAGTGCATTTTTCTATCAATTTACAAATATATAGTACAATATTTTGACTCTATGATTCTAAGCAATAGGTCTTCAGAAGTGCTTATATATGACTTTGTGAATTTTTAAAAATCTAGTGCCATATTTACTTTTAGTCTTTATCTTCCTCAGGCAGTATTACTTTCGAAGACTTGGTATGTGTTTTGTGTGTTACATTTCTGTTTAGATGTATATGTCTGTTAATAAATTTTGATGACTAAATACCACTATGTTTTATGAATATACTATGATATATTCAATCCTATTCTGATGAGTATTCAGGACATTTGAAAACCTCCCTTACTACTTTGCTACTGCAACATTCCTGGACATGTCCTTAGTATACATGTACAATGTTTCTCTAGAACAGTGATCTTCAGTCTAGTCTACACACTCAAATAATTCAGGAAACTTCAGAGAACACATAACATTTTTCCCAGGGATACAGATGGAGTGATTCATGGCAGGCCATTTTTCCTAAAAAGAATGAGTATATAATGTTTGGTCACTTGCTAAAATCAAATTGTAAAAGAATCTGAAAAACTGCAAAGGTCATAATGACTAAAGGAAAAACATTCCATACAGAATAGAGCTTTTACAATTAGTATCAAATGTCTGACTTAAGTTTATGCTATGAGGATATTGTTAGTTCCACTAGGACAGCTGCTGGGAGAATCAACAAACAGCTAAGTTTTTGATGATCAGAGAAAAAATGGAGTGACTAATTTAAAGATATGGGAGAACTTAGGTACACAGACAAGTGAGGGCTTCCACAATTGCAAAGAATCTGAGATTAAGAAAAGTAAATGGTGTATGGGGGTGGGCAGGTAGGGGAGGGGAGAGGGAGGGACTGGAAGACAGGAGAGAGAAGTGCAATCAAGATGTAAAGTAAATCAATAATTTAATCAATTAAAAAAGAAATGGCATAGTATATAAAAAAATCAAAAGCAAAATAGCCATAGTCGAAGTAAACACTGAAAAATCAGAGTGGAATTCCCCAACACACTTAAGTCCTAAAAGACAATGAAAAACCCAAGAACTGAGGTGGGTAGTTTGGATTCATTGGAACACAGAAATTTTTTTTTTTATTTTATTTTATTTTTTTTTTTGGTTTTTCAAGACAGGGTTTCTCTGTGTAGCTTGGCTGTCCTGGAACTCACTCTGTAGACCAGGTCTGGCCTTGAACTCAGAAATCCTCCTGCCTCTGCCTCCCAAGTGCTGGATTAAAGGCGTGCGCCACCATTTCTAATAGCTTTCACTGAAATAAATTTGCAAATCGAAATGTACTAGAATCTGTATTTTGCCCCAGAGAGATTAAGTCTACAGAATGAATATGTGTGTGTGTGTGTGTGTGTGTGTGTGTGTATATATATATATTAATGTCCTCTAATCTGCCAATTCCTATCTCTTAGTGTCTGTTTTCTGTATAATTTTTCATATAATATATCTCAATCATATTTCCCCTCTTCCAACTCTTCTCAGATCCTTCCCACCTCCCTATCCACCCAAATTCATGTTCTCTCTGTCATCTATCTATGTATCTATGTATCTATCTATCTATACCTTTCAACAAAAATACACGAAAAAGAAAATCAAAACAAACAAATAAAATAATAAAATGAAGCAAAAAATCCATAAACCCATGTTTGTCTGTCTTTGTCTTGGCCAAGTGTTCCTGGGCAAATGTGGTTGATATAGTCAGTGACATTCATTATAGCAAACCAATTTGTCATTTGCCAGTGGATATCAATTTCAAATAGCTTCTTAGGGGTTGAACCTCATATCCACTTGTCTTTCTATGCTCTAAGATTCCATCTGGCTTGAACCTGTGTAGGTCTTATGTGTGCTACCATAGTCTTTGAGTTTATATAAGGTACACATACATTTTTTACACCAAAAAAGCTATATGAATGCTTGTTGAGTCATTATTTATGGGAGCTTGGTGACACTTAGTTGGACAAAGTAGGTCACTCAGGTGTACCCTTGGACAGTGTACCTTATTTCCAGTTCTCATCCCAGCAATCAGCAGGTGAGCAGATTTTCCCCACTATATAATCTCTGCCATGATGCTATGTGTCAATAAAATCTCACAGCAACTGGGTGGAGTAACCATACACTTGGACCTCTGAAACTATAGCCAAAATAAATCTTTCCTTCCTTGACTTATTTTTTCTTAGCTACATTGTCACAGTAATTGACAATCTGACTAATATACTTGGTTAAGGCTTGCTTGAAGTTCCAGTTCAGTGAGGATACTTTGAATACAAGCTTGCTCTACTAAAGATCCAGTAAACTAACTATAGTCATGATCCTCTATGGTTATGTGTCTCCAGTAGGAAGAATTTAGGGCTCAGAGAAACAACGGATGGACAGAAAAATAACTTTCAAAAATCCTTTAGAGATTCTATTTCCAGTGTCTATGGTGCTAAGCTGAGAGAGGATGTAAATCATAAAAAAACTAAAGGTAAATATTTTCCCATAAAGTTTAGCTAGAAAGTATTTAAGTATGAGATATGGATGCTGCTTAGACATTTCAGGATGCCTGTGTTCAAGGAATATGTGAGGCAGAGGGTAGACTGACATGGAAATTTGGATTCAGAAATAAATGCAGATGGGATCACCATAAAACAAAGGAGTGAAATTTTCAATCATACAAAATGAAGCTTTATTCAGAAGACTTCGGAAGACCCAAGCTAATCTAGGAATGGTTTCTCTGCTATTTGAATGAGATGTCCCCTAAAGTCTCTAGTCTTGAATACAAGTCACTAGATGATGGTCCTGTCTGGGGGGGTTTAAGGGGTATGTCCTTGTTGGAGGGACTGTGTAACTGGTGTCTGACTGTAAGGTTTTAAAAGTCTCACATCATTCTCAGTGCCCTTCCTTCTATAAGCTGTCTTAGTCATGGTTATTTTTTCAAAGAAATAGAAAAAAGACCAATACATCTTAAGACAGTGGGAAAATTAGCCAAATATGTGCTTTAATGGTTCTTTGGATGGAGTGTCTCTGAGTATGTATATATATAGAAAAGGGATCAAGTTATTTAAACTTCTCATAATGCCAAAATAGAGAAGATATTGCCTTTCTTATCTGCTATCTTAGATATGAAGCCCAAGAAATGAGGTGGAGATGGAGGCTTAAGTGAAATCAGCTATTATCAAGTGGAGTCAGACTCTCCATTAATCCATGTAGACAAGGGTCACTAACCCCAATAATCAGGAATTGCAATAGACTGTGTTACACAATAGATCCCAGCAGCATTTGTTTGACACTCAAAGTGATTTGATAATCTCTTGCCAAATTTTGATTGAAAATAGACATGAGAAATAATATTTGCTCAAAATATAGCTAAGTATTTCTTATGGGTATGGTTCTGTCATGTACTGTTACAGGTTCATACACACATATACATGATAGATACATACATAAATATTTACACAAATACAATCTTGAAACATAAGAAAAGATAGCCCTGAAAGTAAGATAGCCCTTGAAGGAACTTAACTTCCAAGTTGTCCATTAACAGGACTCCTATATTCTAGAATATGGCCTTTCATGAAGAGATAGCCCCACGCTGCAATAGTAACAGCTGTATTACTTTAAAAATTTATAGCCTTTTAAAGCCAAATATTCTTACTTTATAGTAATCAAATATCACACAATTACTAACATTTGTACGTTAAAATTGTATTTCCCAAGGTAATAGTGTTAGGAGATAGATTCTCTTAGAAGTTAAATAGGTCATTATGGCAGAACATTCTCTAAGATTAGCATCCATTTAAAAACTATATGTGGCTTCTGGTTTCTGTCTACGCCCAAAGCTGATCCTGTGCCACAGTGCTCCATAACCAAAAAACACCAGGAGACAGCAGGTCTCCAGGATGTGAACATGCCTGTGAGCACAGGTAAGACCACCACTTCTGCTCTGAGGGACCTGCCTGGAGCACTCAGGACACAGGAACTGAGGAGCAGCCTGGGACAGGATCCTTCTGGTTTTCATCCACAATGGGAGCTGATCCTTGCCACAGCTCTCTATACCCAAATTCCTCACAGAGAGAACTGGCCTCCCAGGAGTACTGACACATACGCTTGCAGGAGGAATAAGCTACAGTCAGAGCCAGCAAGACAAGCTAACACCAGAGATAACCAGATGGCAAGAAGCAAGGGCAAAAACATAAGCAACAGAAACCAAGGCTACTTGACATCATAAGAACCAGTTATCCCACCACATTGAGCCCTG
Source organism: Mastomys natalensis (assembly GCA_021653895.1). Lineage (NCBI taxonomy): Eukaryota > Metazoa > Chordata > Mammalia > Rodentia > Muridae > Mastomys > Mastomys natalensis. The sequence continues at coordinate 108,393 of JAJTUV010003246.1, forward strand.
GACACCCCAAAAGAACAGAAAAGCAAGACTCTGATTTAAAATCACATCTCATGATGATGATAGAGGACTTTAAGAAGAACATACATAACTCCCTTAAAGAAATATAGGAGAACACAGATAAACAGGTAGAATCCCTTAAAGAGGAAACACAAAAATACCTTAAAGAATTACAAGAAAACACAACCAAACAGGTGAAGGAATGGAACAAAACAATCAAGGATCTAAAAATGGAAATAAAAACAATAAATAAATCACAAAGGGAGACAACCCTGGAGATAGAAAACATAGGAAAGAGATCAGAAGTCATAGACTAGTATAGTCATAGACTAGTCATAGTCAAGTATCACCAACAGAATGCAAGAGATAGAAGAGAGAATTTCAAGTGCAGGAGATACAATAGAAAACATTGACACAACAGTCAAAGAAAATACAAAAAGCTCCTAACACCAAACATCCAGGAAATTCAGGATACAATGAGAAGACCAAACCTAAGGATCATAGGTATAGAAGAGAGTGAAGATTCCCAATTTAAAGGTCCAGTAAATATCTTCAACAAAATTATAGAAGGAAATTTCTCTAACCTAAAAAAGAGATGCCCATAAACATAAAAGAAGCCTACAGAACTCCAAATAGAGTGGACCAGAAAAAAATTCCTCCCATCACATACATCATAGTCAAAACACCAAATGCACAAAACAAAGAAAGAATATTAAAAGAAGTAAGGAAAAAAGGTCAAGTAACATATAAAGACAGACCTATCCAAATTGCACCAAACTTCTCAACAGACACTATGAAAGCTAGAAGATCCTGGGAAGATATCACACAAACCCTAAGAGAACACAAATGCCAGCCCAAGCTACTATACCCAGCAAAACTCTCAAATATCATAGATGGAGAAACCAAGATATTCCATAACAAAATTTACACAATATATTTGCAGAAATCCAGCCCTACAAAGGATAATAGATGGGAAACTCCAATACAAGGAGGGAAATTATACCCTAGAAAAAGCAGGAAAAGTGATCATCTTCCAACAAACCCAAAAGAATATAGCCACACAAACTTAATTGTACCACTAACAACAAAAATATCAAGAAGCAACAATCACTATTCCTTAATATCTCTTACCATCAATGGTCTCAATTCCCTAATAAAAAGACACACACTAACAAACTGGATATGTAAACAGAACCCAGCATTTTACTGCATACAGGAAACACACCTCAGTGTCAAAGACAGAAATGACCTGAAAGTAAAGAGCTGGAAAACAATTTTCCAAGCAAATTGTCTCAGGAAAAAAAGCTAGAGTAGCCATTCTAATATTGAATAAAATTGACTTTCTACCAAAAGGTATCAAAAAGGATAAGAAAGGACACTTCATACTCATCAAAGGAATAATCTACTGAGAACAACTCTCAATTCTGAACATCTATGCTCCAAGGGCAAGGGCACCCACATTCATAAAAGAAACTTTATTAAAGCTCAAACCACACATTGCACTTCACACAATAATAGTGAGAGACTTCAACACCCCACTCTCAGCAATGGACAGATCATGGAAACAGAAACTAAACAGTGACACAATGAAACTAACAGAAGTGATGGAACAAACAGATTTAACAGATATTTATAGAACATTTCATCCTAAAACAAGAGAATGTACCTTCTTCTCAGCACCTCATAGTACCTTATCCAAAACTGACCATATAATCAGTCACAAAACAGGCCTCAACAGATACAGGAAGATTGAAATAATTTCATGCATCCTATCAGATCAATATGGAGTAAAGCTGGTCTTCAATAGCAACAAAAACAACAGAAAGCCTACATACATGTGGAATCTGAACAATGCACTACTCAATGATAACTTGGTCAAGGAAGAAATAAAGAAAGAAATTAAAGACTTTCTAGAATTTAATGAAAATGAAGATACAACCTATCCAAATTTATGGGACACTATGAAAGCAGTGCTAAGAGGAAAAATCATAGTGCTGAGTGCCTCCAAAAAGAAACTGGAGAGCATACACTAGCAGCTTAACAGCACACCTGAAAGCTACAAAAAGAAGCAAATATACCCAAGAGGAGTAGATGGCAGGAAATAATCAAACTCAGGGCTGAAATCAACCAAGTAGAAACAAATAGAACTATACAAAGAATCAACAAAACCAGAAGCTGGTTCTTTGAGAAAATCAACAAGATAGATAAACCCTTAGCCAGACTAACCAGACGGCACAGAGACAGTATCCAAGTTAATAAAATCAGAAATGAAAAGGGAGACATAACAACAGAAACAGAGGAAATTAAAAAACTCATCAGATCCTACTACAAATGCCTATACTCAAGAAAACTGGAAAATCTGGATGAAATGGACAATTTCCTAGACAGATACCAGACACCAAAGTTAAATCAGGAGCAGATAAACCTTCTAAATAGTCCTGTAGTCCCTAAAGAAATAGAGGATGGCTTTGTTGGACATTAGTGGGAGGAGAGGCCCTTGGGCCTCATGGTGTTCAATGCCCCAGTGTAGGAAATGCCAGGGTGGGAAGATGGGAGTGGGTGGGTGGGTGGGGGAGCACCCTCATAAAGGCAGGGGGAGGGAGCTGGGATAGGAGGTTTCTGAAGGGAAGATCTGGAAAGGGGAAAACATTTGAAATGTAAATAAAGAAAATATCTGATAAAAAATAAAAATAAATCTTTAAAAATGAAAAAAAAACCTATATGTGAGCAGTGCCTAGTTTGTGTCCCAGTATATAAATTATATATAACTTAGTATAAGAAGATGGACATCAGCCAGCTAGAAACTAATCCTCACCAGAACTAAACACATTGAAATCTGGTCTGGGATTTCCAAACCTACAGAAATGTGAGAAAGAAATTTCTGGAGGTGGTTTCTTCAGGTTCCACCTCTATTAGATAGGCAGGGCCCCCAGTGGAGGGATAAGGTCACTAACCTACCTTCAAATTTTTTGACTCAGAATTATTCCTGTCTAAAAGAAATGGGGCAGAGACTGAGGAAAGGCCACCTTTGAACTCCTCCATGAGCAGGCACCAATCTCTGACACTATTATTGATGCCATATTGTGCTTGCAGACTGCAGCCTGGCAAGGCTGTCCTCTGAGAGACTCTACCTGCCCCTGACTGAGACAGATGCAGATACTTAGAGTCAACCATTGGACTGAGGTCAAGGACCCTATGGAAGAGTTAGGGAGAAGACTGAAGGAACTGAAGGGGGTGGCAACCCATAGGAAGTATCAAGTATAAGTATCAAATAACAGTATCAACTTAATCCTGATCCCTGGAAAACTCCCAGAGACCAAGCCACCAACCAAAGAACATACATGGGCTGTGGCCCCTGGCATATATATATAGCAGAGGACTGACTGCCTTGTCTGGACTCAGTGGGAGATGAGCCTAATCCTGTAGAGAGTTGATACCCCAGAGAAGGGGGATGCCTGGGAAGGGGTGGAGAGGTGAGGTGGGAGTAGAGGGGTGGCTGAGAAAAATGGGGTGTGGGGTGGGGATGGAGGGTAGAGGTGGAGTGTGAGGGTGGGATATAGGTAGTGGGAGGGTAGGGGAGCACCCTCTCAGAGGCAAAGGGCATGTGGAAGGGGGATTAAGAATTCTGGGAGGAGGGACTGGAAAGAGGTCAACATTTGGCATGTAAATGAATAAAATGTTAAAAATTAACTAAAAATAAATAAATAAATAAATAGATAAATAATATTTGTTGTTTATAGCCACCCAGTCAATGGTAGTTTGTTGTAACCACTTCAACTTATTTAGACATGTAGCAAGAACTTTTTGTTTGTATAGAAATGCATATAATGCTATATAATATCAGTAGTTTAAATTGCTATTTGTTTTTGATTTTAGTGTTGGGAATTGAACCCGTGTTTTACATATACTAGGCAAGTCCTACTACTGAACCCCTTTACAATACTTATTTAATGGTTAAAAAATTTAAATATGAGATCTCCCATCAAAAATATTTAAATTTATATCACAGTATTAATAAGTATAGAGACTGTTTTACAGACTTCAGTATAATTCAAGCATTATATACATTGAATAACAACTCATTACTTTATGCTCCCTATAGCAATGTTCATTCTACTTTGTCTCTTTAAGTATGACTAATCTACTGCCCCTTACAGATGGGATGATATAGGAGTTGAACATCTATGACTATCTTATTTGGATATTAATGTCCTCAGGCTTTACATATACAAGAGTTCCTTCTTTTCAAAGTCCATTTTATAATCACATCATATGGTCTTCATCCCTACATCATTTATTCAAATAAACCAAGTTTAACTTACTTTAAATTTTTAAATAACATTTTTAAATTAAAAAATACCTTTTCCTCACTTTCTTTTCCTTACTACAACTGTTCACACGTTCTTACACATGATCCCTATTAAAATTCACGGCGTCTTTTTAGTTGTATATATATATATATATGTATGTATAGCATAAATATGTATATTGTATGTGTATATAAAACACAATCTGTTCAGTCCATTTCTTGTTAGCATTATGAATGACTTCAGGACTTATCACTTTGTACTGGATAACTAATTAGATGGCTCATCTCTGAAGAAGACTAATTCTCTCACTTTCACCATTTCTTACTTGTTTATAGTTCTTTGTCCCATGAGATTTTCCTTTTCCACAATAGCATGCCTTTTTGTCTTGTTCTTGCTCAGGTCTTGTTTAGGCAGCCATACTGTTGAAGTATCATAGGTAAAGTTTCCCTGTGATTTCTCAGATACACATTCTCACAGGAGATTTTTATTTCATACATGAATTCTAAATTTACATCAATTTCACCCTTATTCTCCACTACTCACTTCCTCTTGTGTCTTCCCTACTCCTCCTGAAGTCCATGACCTTCTTTTCTAACACCTATATTGTTATATAATATATATTTATAGTCTGCTCTTCTGTACTGTTAAAAAATATTGCTAAAACAACTTGAGGAGGAAAGGTTTTATTTTATCTTTGCTTTAGGTTACAATTGAAGTTGAGTCAGAAACTCAAGCAAGACCAGAAACAAATATTGTGGGAAAGCTGTTACGTCTTGTTTCCAGGCTCACATCCACCTACCTACCAGGCTATGTCCCTAGGTATAGTATTACCTACAATGGGAGAGTTGGAAGAGTTCTTTAATATCAATAAGCAATCAAGAAAATGCCTCAAAGATGTGCTCCCATATGGTGGAGAAAATTCTTTAATTAAGATTATCTCTACCAAGGTGTGTCAAGTTGATAACTAAATTAACCATCACACTTACAATGTCTTTTAATGGAAGATTGTGAAGAGTCTAGAATTTGGACAAGAAAAAGTGGTTAAAATTCTATGGAGATCTTAGTAAGCCATCCTAGTAGAAGCTAGATAACATTAGTGCTAAGAGGACTTTTCTTTTCTTTCCTTTCCTTTCCTTTTTTTTTTCTTGTGTTTTTATCCACTTTAATTACATGCAAGTATTAAGGTCAATTCTAGGTTGAGGGACTAGCAATACAATAGATACAAATAATCAAGGAACAAGCAAGACAATAAAAACTAATAGTCAAAGAACAAGCACTGCAATAAACAAAGTCCCATGATCACTGTTTCTAAGGGATTATCAGGATGACCAAAATATCTGAGCCTACTTCCCTGTCCTAGTCCAAAGTAATTTTCATGCCTGAAGCCTACTTCCTTGTTTAGCCTAAAATTTAGATTCCTGCCTGAAATTACTTCTTTGTTTCTAGCCTCATATCTAGATTCCTGCCTGACATTACTTCGTGGTTCTAGCCTCATATTTAGATTCCTGCCTGACATTACTTCTTGGTTCTAGCCTCATATTTAGATTCCTGCCTGAAATTACTTCTTTGTTCTCGCCTCATATTTAGATTCCTGACTGACATTACTTCTTGGTTCTAGCCTCATATTTAGATTCCTGCCTGAAATTACTTCTTTGTTCTAGCCTAATGTCAGATTCATGCCTGAAGCCCATTTCCTGCCTTGGCCAATGTCAGATTTCTGCCAAGCAGCCCAAAAATTCTCTACATTTCCCATTTTTTATTTCTAAAACAAGACTGAGCCTGTCTTAGGTCATTCTGACAAGCATGCCTTCTTACCCCTCTTGGAATATGCATTATCAAAAGCAATACACTTCTGTCTTAGGTTGGTAAAGCTCTGTGCAGAATCTTACCTATCCTTTACTTACAAGTTACCTGGCCATCAGATCAGTCAATGGAGTCTGCAAGGGACAGAGTGGGGATGGGAGACAAAAGACACATAGAATGGAGACAAAACAGTTGTTGATCAAGTTCATTTATTGAAAGGCAATTATGGGTATAAAGCACAAGCAGGGGAGTGCAGCTAGAGAACTTAACCACAAGTGCCTTGCAGCTGGGGGCACTAAACAGCAAGTCCGTATGTCTGAGAAAAACAAGATGTTATCAGAGTGTGCTCAGCTGTTATGGGCTGCTTGCAAAACTATCATGCTAGAAAAACAAGTCCCTTGTCAGAGTGGAAAATATCAACTTGCAAAATATATGGCCCAACATGGTGCTAGATGATTTGCTTTCTGCTAGAAGTTGGTCCCAACAGGTCCCCCTTTTTAATTTTTTCAAAAGGGAAGGTGAGAAAACTTATGTAAACTCTGGTCTATCTTAGGTTGGAACAGATCCTAGCCTCTCTTTCCCCTTCTGGGTATGCAACAGCCATTTGGTTGGCTCCTGTCTTAGGTTGGTGAGGCTCCAAAATTAGGGGAAGGGGTCTTGAGGTGTTCTCTTACCCTCTTGACTATCCAGTTTAGTGCATAATTTAGGGGCTGTTGTCATACAAAAGCCATCAGTTGTTGAACAGTATGACCCAAGAGACAAGAGAATAAGTAGCCCTAACAGGGGTCCCAAGATGGAATTGGTAAAGTGGTAAGCCATTGTGAGGTACTAAACCAAGCCTTGAATGAGCCCTGTTCCTGGTTACGCTGGTGTTTGCAGTTTTCTTGGCTCTCTCTGACTTTTTTCATAGAATCTTTAACAATTCTGAATAAAAGCAGATTTTCTTTAAGGGCAGCACACAACCTCTTCTATTCTTGTAGCACTTACTTCAGTAAGGAGGATAATGAATTCTGCAAATGCGATATAGTGGATTCCATTCTTTCTAGATCTAAATCTATAGAAGTATGGAGCTGATTATACCTTTGATCTTGCAAAACAAGTGAGGAAATTCCCAACCCTGCCCAGTCAATCCTAAACCCAAAAGGACAGCCATAGTAACTGTGGTAATGGATTCTCTCCTGGGTCTAAGCTATGTACCATAAATCTTAAGTTGGGGAACCAAGAGTCCAATGGAGCCACCTTGGTTGTATTAGTGATTGATACTCCTTCAGCATTGAGGGCTTTCGAAGTCAGGGTATATGACATATGCTGGTTGATCTGTTCCAGTTTGAAAACAATTGTGAAGGGCAGTTAGCAGCATCAAGATGCAGAGAATCTTCATGTTTCCTGTAAAAAAAAATAGGGTTCTCAGGGGTTTTCCTCCCTGGAATTATTACTATCTATTTGTTTAATCAGTTTCTCTTGCAGCCAGCATACAGCATCTGCTGTTTGGGAATATATGTGGACAAAACCTCTTTCCCAGATAATCACTGGTTCTGGCCCATTCCAGGTTATGGTTAATGGATCTTTCCAAAGGACTGTTGCAAAATTCTTTTTGGCATCAGGATGCCAAAATCTATCTGCAGCAGATTTTCCTTTGGAATCCAAAGTTAAAAAATTTAAATAGTGTGGTGATGAAGGCTATTTCTGGGAGAGCCCTTGGTATGGTATCATTCCACTTTTTAATTTTTTTCAAATCAATGTTAATAGTTTGGTGTGCCCTTTCTACCATACCCTGGCCTGTGGATTATATGAAATACCAGTTTTATATAGTATTCACAATTTTTCACAGAATTGGTGGAAACTGGAGCTTGTATAACCTGGGCCATTGTCAGTCTTTATCTGTTTAGGCACACCAATACAGTGATTGTAGCAAGCATATGAGTGATCACATGTTTGCTTGCTTCTCCAGTTTGTAATGTCACATAAATGAAACTACTGTATGTATCTACACATACATGTACATATTCTTTATTTTCAAATTCATTATAATGGGGTAACATCCATTTGCCAGAGACTGTTTGGTATCAGTTCCTTTGGATTTATGCCCAAATGAGGAACATGTAACACATGATTGATATTGTTTGCCATTTTGCCTAGCTTGTTCTCTGGTAATTTTAAACATGATCTTTAAAGTTTGGGAATTAAGGTGATGTAACTCATGAGCCTTTATGGCCTGGGTCCAAGCTAAAACGGCGGATCTAATAAAGTCACTGCAGCTTCACGAGTAGCTTAGATCTGCCTTGGTGTTTCCTTCAGAGAAAGGGACTGGTAGCCTGGTGTGGGCTCTCAGGTGTCCTATACAAAATTTACATTTTCTCCTCAAATTAATTGTTGACACTGTAAAAAAAAAATCAGCTGCTTCTGGGGAATGCTTTATTTGCGCAGCAGTTTCTAGCAGAGGGATAGACTGAGCTAAATATGAGCTATCTGTATAAATAATTAATGGCTTGATTAGAAAATGCTTGGAACACAGCAATAACAGCATGTAATTCAACAAATTGAGCTGACACAGATGATGTAGCAAAGGAGATTACTTGATCTTTAAAGGCATAAACAGATGTTCCTGATGAGGAACCATCAGTGAAAACTAGCAATGCTTCTTTTCTTTTTTAAAGATTGATTGATTGATTGATTGATTGATTGATTTAATGTCTATGAGCACTTTGTAGCTGTCTTCAGATACCAGAGAGGGCATCAGATCTCATTACAGATGGTTGTGAGCCACCATATGGTTGATGGGAATGGAACTCAGGACCTCTGGAAGAGCAGTCAGTGCTTTTAACTGCTGGGCCATCTCTCCAGCCGGCAATGCTTTTTTATAGGTGCATGCATGGTGCAAGAGGGAAAAACAAATGCATGGTAATTATAAAATGAACCAATTTGTGGATAATGATTATCTAGGTGGCCAGTAAATGAGGCACATGTGATAGGCCAAACTTCAGATCTCTGCATGAGCCAATCAACTTGATGCCTTATATAGGGTTGTATTATGACATTAAGGTCTTTTCCAAAATATTTTTGACTATTATCTCTGCCTAACATAATCATATCAGCTACAGCAACATAGTACGGATAAAGGACCTTCTTAGGGATGAGAGAAGATGAGCCCATAATATGGGTGCAGTTTGCCAAAAAACTGCAGTAGGAGTTAATTTGGTGTTAAAAAATAAGAAAATATAAAGGCTTAGAATAATTAATATGAGTTACAAATTGAGGTAAAATAGCACTCTCAACCTTCTTTAAGGCTTTTCTACCCTCCTCTGGGCAATCTGTGGCTGAACTAAAGCCAGAGGGCAGAGGTGGTCTTTGGACTCTGCATTGAGGAACACGAGGACTGGGGGGTGGGGGGTGGAGGGGATTTTCACGGGTGGCCTTACCCTTGCGAGATGTCTTCCCTGTTTTTAATTTTTGTGGCCGATTAATTAAGTCTGATGCTCTTCCTCTATCTCTATTTGTTGTTTAAGGAGAGAATTTTTGTCCTGTAACTTCTTTCTGGGATCTACAACCACCATCCCCATAGCAAGAGCATCTGAAGGCAGAGGCACATAGGGAGTGGAGCATTCAGGGTGTGATATTTGGCTGCCTCTTCCTCTAGGCGTCCCAGTCTGACTCAGACAAATAGTCATCATCCTTTGGTCATATTTTAGATTTTATTTTTGGGTATATGTGTTTTATTTTCTCTTTTGAACAGTTGAGTCATTTCTCTTTGGGCCCAAGCATCACTATTTGGTTTTGTTTCCTTCCCCTTGGATTCTCTGTCTCTAAAGTCTGATCCAAACTTTGGGACCTATTGGATGACCTTTGAGAGGTCACTCCTTATCATTATCCTATCTAAAGAAATTAAATCTATTTCTTCTTAGAAGAATCAACCTTTTCTTTCATCTTTTTTCTCTTTTTCCTGTTTCTTTCTTTTCACTGTCTTTTAATTTTTTTTTTCACCCTCTTCAATGACCTCTGCTATCGATGGATACTTTGTCGAGATCATTTCATTTCTCAAGTTCCAATATGAAAAGGCAGTAATGGGACCTTTTCAGGTCCAAATGTCTGTAAAAATTCTTTAAGTGCATATCAATTCTATGCTATCTTTTTTCATCAATGGTTCCTTCTTGAGGAAACAGGGACATAACTCTTTAATAAAATAAAAAAAATGACAACAAATGCTGAATTCTCACCTTCCTCCTAAGCATCTTTAAAGCCTTTCACGTCTGTTCATATATAGTTCATGCTGACTTATTTCTTGCCTCATTTTCATTACTAGGAATTACCAGTCACAATCAATTTTGTTTCTCTATTGAATTTTGGTCAACTCTTCGTTCCAGTAACATCCCTCACGGGGTCTCTCATTCTCCCTGCCCCACGTTTGGTGCCAGATGACTGGCCTGCAGGTCAGTCAATGGGGTCTTCAAGGGACAGAGTGGGGATGGACGGGCAAGAGACATGAAGAATGGAGACAGATAGTTGTCTGATCAAGTCTATTTATTGAAAGGCAATTATGGGTATATAAGCACAAGCAGGGGAGTGCAGCTAGAGACACTTAACCACAAGTGCCTTGCAGCTGGGGGCACTAAACAGCAAGTCCAGGATATGCTGAGAAAAACAAGATGTTATCAGAGTGTGCTCAGTGTTATGGGCTGCTTGCAAAACTATCATGCTAGAAAAAACAAGTCCCTTGTCAGGGTGGAAAATATCAACTTGCAAATATATGGCCCAACATGGCTGCAAGATGATATCTGCTTTCTGCTAGGAGTTGGCTCCAACATGCCAGCCTGTTAAATTAATAACTCTGTCTGGGGGTTCATTTTCAATTTCAAGCCATGTGCTTTGGCTGCCAACATGTTGATGTTGTTAAAGACAAGCTTTTAACACAATGAGAAGGAATAAAAATTATTCCCAGGACAAAAGGGCTAGCTTGTCAAGCATATATGCATTCTTGAAGCTTGACCAAAATGGAAATACTGACCTCAGGCCATGGGTAATTTTATCAGCATTATCTGCAGCATCAACGCTCAGCAGAGCAGCATTCCTTAAATTCATAAGCTCAAATGTTTAAAAAATTTAAAATAGTGTGGAAAAAGGCTATTTCTGGGAGAAACCTTGGGAGGTATCAATCCCTTTTTTAATTTTTTCAAATCAAGGGGTAATAGTTTGGTGTGCCCTTTCTAGCCCTACCCTGGCCCGTGGATTATATGAAAATACCAGTTTTTATATGTATTCACAAAATTTTTTCCCCCGAATTGGTGGAAACGGAGCTTTTTAACCTGGCCTTGTCAGTCCTTTAAACTGTTTAGGGGACACCCAATACAGTGATTGTAGCAAGCATAGAGGGATCACAAAGTTTTTCTCTCTCCAATTTGTAATTCACTTAAATGAAACTACTGTAGTATCTACACCCTACAGTACATAATTTCTTTATTTTCAATTATTATATGATAACATCCATTTGCCAGAAAACTGTTTGGTATCAGTTTTTTTGGATTTATGCCCAAAGAAAGGGAAAATGTAACACAGATTGATATTGTTTGGGCCCTTTTGCCTAGCTTTTTCCTGGTAATTTTAAACAGATCTTAAAAGTTTGGGAATTAAGGGATTAACTCTGAGCCTTTTATGGCCTGACCAACTAAACGGCGGGCTAATAAAGTCAAAGGCGCTCCACGAGTAGCTGGGCTGCTGAGTTTTTCTTTAGAGAAGGACCTGGTAGCCGGGGTGGGCTCTCAGGTGGGACCTTTTAAAAAAATTTACATTTTTTTTCCTCAAAAAAATTATTGTTTTTCACGGGAAAAAAAAAAATCAGCTGCTTCTGGAATGCTTTTTTTGCGCAGGCGTTCTAGCAGAGGATGACTAAGGGTAAATAAAGAGCTATCTGAATAAATATTAATGGCTTTGATTAAAAATGGGGTTTGGAAAACAGCTAAAAAAAAAAACATGTTTAAACAACAAATTTAGCTGACACCAGAAAGATGTACAAAGGAGAAATTACTTTTATCTTTAAAGCATAAACGATGTTCCTGATGAAAGGGGAAAAAATCATGAAACCAGCAAATGCTTCTTCTTCTTTTTTAAAAAATGTTGATTGATTGATTGATTGAAATTTTAAATTTATGTCTATGAGCACTTTGGGGGAGCTGTCTCATTTCCAGAAAAGGGGGATCAGATCTCATACAGAGGTTGTGAGCCCCATATGGGTGATGAAGGAACTCAGGCCTCGGAAGAGCAGTCATGCTTTTTACTTGGGTGGGCCCCTCCTCCAGCCGGCCCAAAGTTTTCTATAGGGCATCCTGGTGCAAGAGGGAAAAACAAATGCGTAAATTATAAAACTGAACCAATTGGGGGATAATGGAAATTTTAAAAGGGGGCCGCTAATGAGCACCTGTGATAGGCCAAAATTTCCCGATCTCTGCATGAGCCAATCAACTTATGCCTTAAAATAGGGGGTTTTATTATACATTAAAGGGCTTTTCCAAAAATTTTTGCTATATCTCTGCCTAAAAATAATCAATCAGCTACAGCAACATAGTACGGATTAAAAAGGGCCTTTTAGGGGGTGAGAGAAAAATGACCCCATAAATGGGTGCAGTTTGCCAAAAAACGAGAAGGGTTTAATTTTGGGTTTTAAAATAAAAAAATATAAAGGGTTAGAATAAAAATTTTAGAGTTACAAAATTTGGGGAAAAAGCCAAATCCAAACCCTTTTTTAAGGGTTTTCTAAACCCCCCTCTGGGCAAACTGTGGGTGACTAAGGGCCCGAGGGCAGAGGTGGTCTTTGGGACTCTGCATTGGGACAAAGGGGGACTGGGGGTGGGGGGTGGAGGGGAATTTTCACGGTAGCCTTAACCCTTGCGAGATGGGCTTCCCCCTTTTTTAATTTTGTGGCCCCATTAATGTAAGTCCTGATGCTCTTCCTCTATCTCTATTTGTTGTTTAAGGAAGAATTTTTGTCCTGTAACTTCTTTCCTGGATCTACAACCACCATCCCCATAGCAAGAGCATCGAAGGCAAAGGCACATAGGGATGGAGAAATTTAGGGTCGGGGAAAAATTTAGGCTGCCTCTTCCTCTAGGTCGTCCCAGTCGACTCAGACAAATAGTCATCACCTTTTGGGCAATTTTAAGATTTTATTTTTGGGTAAAAAAGTGTTTTATCTTTCTCTTTTGGGAAAAGGGTTTAGTCATTTTTTCTTTTGGGCCAAGCATTGCACTATTGGGTGGTGTATTGTTTTCCTTCCCCCTTGGAAATTTTCTGTCTCTAAAGTCTGATCCAAACTTTTGGGACCTATTGGATGACCTTTTGAGGGTCACTCCCCTTTTCATTATCACTAAACTAAAGGAAAATTAAATCTATTTCTTCCTTAGAAGAATCAACCTTTTCTTTCCCTCTTTTTTTTCCCCTTTTTCCTGTTTCTTTTCTTTTCACCTGTCTTTTAATTTTTTTCACCCTCTTCAATTGACCTCTGGGGTATCGATGGAGTACTTTGTCGAGATCATTTCATTTTCCAAGTTTCCAATAAGAAAAGGCAGGGAACTTGGGACCTTTCAGGTCCAAATGTCCGTTAAAAATTCTTTAAGTGCATATCCAATATCTATGCTAAATTTTTTTTTTTCATCAATGGTTCCTTCTTGAGGAAACCAGGGGCATAACTCTTTTAAAAAAATGAAAAAAAATGACAACAAATGCTGGGAAATTTTCACCTTCACATCCTAAGCATCTTATAAAAGCCTTTCACCCTCTTTTATTTTTCCAATATGGTTATGCTGACTTTTTTATCTTGCCTCATTTTCATTACTAGGAATTACCATCACAATCACATTTTGGTTTTTCTATTGAATTTTTTTTGGGCAACTCATCGTCAGTAACATCCCTCACGGGGTCTCTCATTCTCCCTGCCCCACGTTTGGTGCCAGATGAACCTGGCCTGCAGTGTCAGTCAATGGGGTCTTCAAGGGACAGAGTGGGGATGGACGGGCAAGAGACATGAAGAATGGAGACAGATAGTGCTTGTCTGATCAAGTCTCATTTATTGAAAGGCAATTATGGGTATATAAGCACAAGCAGGGGAGTGCAGCTAAGACACTTACACCACAAGTGCCTTGCAGCTGGGGGCACTAACACAGCAAGTCCAGGATATGACTGAGAAAAACAAGATGTTATACCAGAGTGTGCTCAGCTGTTATGGCTGCTGGCGCAAAACTATCATGCTAGAAAAACAAGTCCCTTGTCAGGGTGGAAAATATCAACTTGCAAATATATGGCCCAACATGGCGTGCAAAGATGATATCTGCTTTCTGCTAGGAGTTGGCTCCCAACTGCCAGCCTGTTAAATTAAATACTCTGTCTGGGGGTTCATTTTCAATTTCAAGCATGTGCTTTGGCTGCCAACATGTTGATGTTGTTAAAGACAAGCTTATAAAACACAATGAGAAGGAATAAAATTATTCCCATGACAAAAGGGGCTAGCATGATTCAAGCTATATATGCCATTCTTGAAGCTTGACCAAAATGGAAATACTGACCTCAGGCCATGGGTAATTTTATCAGCATTATCTGCAGCATCAACGCTCAGCAGAGAGCAGTCATTCCTTAAATTCATAAAGCTCACAATGTAATGTGTTAAAACATCCAGAGAGAGTGTTTAGAATTATACCAAATACTCTGCAAGTGTCTTTAAACTTTTTTCATAATTATAATGACTACCAACTGGTAAATTTAGGACTAACATGAATCCAATTGGTATTTGGCATGACACTGGAGATAGCTCCTTACACGTAAACCTGAAATCTCCTTCCAATAATATGAGTAGGATAAAGAGCCTCAATAAGTTGTTCCAAATGCCTATCTAAATTCCTTTGTATATTCACACACATTAGTAACATTTTTGCTAAATGAATTAATAAAGAGTCTGTCTTAACTTCTTGTGTCAAAGCAATTGACAGAAGCAATGGTGCTAACAATAATGTAATTAAAGCTGTTATACAGCAATAATCAACCCACTACCCTCTTTTGTTTCTGCTTAAAGCTGACTCATTTCTTCAGTATTTTGCAAGCTTTTTTCAGAAAACCAAGGTTCTGTAATACTCAAGGCAATAAAACAAAAGCGGGTTGATAGACCCCGGTTAACAGGCATGCTTGATTTCAACACACGAACAAAATTAGAAAGGGGGAAATCAAGACTTTATTAAATTAAAGAAACAAGTAATTTAACACAAAAAGGGAATTTTTAAAATTTTCAAAAAAGGGAAATTTAAAAACCCGTTGCCCAACCCTTTATTTGTTTAAAAAGCCAAAAGGATCAGTTTTTCTCTTCCAAATATGCTCAGAAAAGGCAAACCAACTTCCAAATAACTTATTAAAAATTTTTGAACCAGACCTTCCAAAATTTAAGCCTTTTTCCAATTTTGGAATTTCAAAAGTCAATTATACCCTTTTTAATCTCATTTAAAAATTAAAAAAGAGTCAAACGGTTTCCCTGAGGGTAAGGTCAAAGGTCAAAACCTTTCAATATAGCTCCCGTCCAAGGGGGTTAGGGAACCCGCAAGGGGGTTCAACAACACTTTTCCCATATCCTATCCCCATCCCTTGCAGCCACCAGCCTTCAAAAGGGAATAAAACCCCATGTCCCCTTTCCCATAATGTTTCCTTTCGGACCCTGCCTTATTTCAGAATTTGGGGTAAAAACCTTTTCTATCCCCCCTTTTTTCCATGTAGGTGATAACCCAAAAAAAAAATTCCTTTGGATCCACATTTTTTGAAATTATAACCTATTAATTATGTATTTTTGGGTTAAGCCCCCATAGTTTTAGAAATTCAAATTTTTTATTTAATTAGGCGTTTTTAAAATAAAAATTGTTTGTTTTGAATGTCAATTCCCCCAAGCCTTTAAAAAATATTTCATTAATCCCCTCCTTGGGACCCTATCTTTTTAAATGGGGACCTTTGGGTTTTGAGGGATTTCACCCCCCCGCAAAGCCCCTTAACGTTTCAGTTCCGTCAAATATGGGAACGGGGGGGGGGTCTCATTGTCCCCCACTGGGGGTTATCAAGTGTGAGTTTCTGGGGCTTCTCATTTTGTTACACTTATCACCTAGAGGAGTAG
The DNA here is from genome assembly GCA_021653895.1 of Mastomys natalensis. Lineage (NCBI taxonomy): Eukaryota > Metazoa > Chordata > Mammalia > Rodentia > Muridae > Mastomys > Mastomys natalensis. Next base: position 124,632 of record JAJTUV010003246.1, read on the forward strand.
GCATCTCTGGAGGACGGGGTCCCACCACCAGTTCGGTTTGCTCCACCGATTTTCATCCATAAAGTGCGCTCCCCATTTAGAGTTACAATTTCTTAGTGTTATACCTTCTTAAAGAGAAGATAAACCACTGAAAGCATACCACACACCTTCTGAGCGTCTCTTCTTCAATGAGCTACATAGTGGTCTGTGGAATTGAGTAATCGCTTGAGGTATCTGCGGAGCCTATTATTGGGCTAAATAAATGCACTTATTCGAAGTGCGAGCTGTATGTCACCACTGGAGTGATATTCTTTTTGTGATTCGTAGTGCTTCTGTTCCGCTCACGTCATCGAAATCCGTTGTATCTGTAGGTATCGCCAATCCATTCATTGCGCACTAAGGACTGTTCATGATTCGGATTGTTCTTTATTAATAGAGCTTGTGAATATATCCGTCACCCTCCCATGAAGAGAAGTAGGTAAATGCTACCAATAATTTCTCTGTTTCCAATCCAACTTGGTTGAAAACAGTCCGACATTATTCATTATCTCCAGTGCTAAGTCTTGAGGCTATTAATAAACTAGAATGCTGCTCATGAACAATGAGTGGGAACAAGTGTTGTTCCTTTGTCTTTAGATTTAATGGGAACATAATGTTTGAAAGAGCAATCCAGTTTTAATGTTTTCTATCGTACATGCCCCGTAGTGTGAGTATATACAAAGGGGACCGTCAGGATAAATACAAATTTTACAATATGATTAATCTGACGCGTGTAAGAGCCAACACAGATCGCGCGATCTCGCAGGAGATGGAGAGGAAGTTCTCCCCGAGCTCATGAAAAAATTGGCAAGGCGGGGGGGGAACAAACTCTCATCACAATGGAGGGAGTGATCCCATCTTAGTCTCCACATCTCCTCATGGCCAGCATCGGCATACAACCAATCGACATTCTTGTCGATCAGTAGTCTGTTCTAGGACTGGAGGTGAGGTGCGAACCTATTTCAGGGATTGTTTAGTATGGGAGTTTGCAAATATTCTCTAATCACTAAGCACTATATTATCTGAAAGAGAGTAATATTCTCAATGCGGTGCGCATTTTTCAACCACTTTCTGTATTTCCTCCAATGAGACATTCCTTTTTCTGTTAGGCTTCCCCTAAGCCGCGCATTTTTTAATAAACGAGTGTCGGTCTATTATATATTTAGTCGGGAGTCTCTACATTGTCATGTGCGATATCTATGTGGAGACATATGGGATATATGTAGACGAAGTCTATCAGAATGTAGGTGATTGGAGTAGGAGAGCGAGTCGAAGGTCCCTTTCCCAATCAGTATAGTTTGACCAATTTTGCTCTATAAGACTAGTCTGTCATATTCTGCCTGTACCAGAGAAAGCTGTTGGCAAATTGATAAATGAAAGGATCCACTTATCTGAGATAGGAGCCGTGAAAATTCTCTGAGATGTTGTATAGTAGTCCTAAAGCTATGGGTATGTTCGTGTCTGAGCTCCAGGACTTCCTACTTCTCTGTGCCCATGCATTCTTTGCGAAGGTGTACTTCCGCTTAATTGTCCTCATTCTCTATTAACTCTGAGTTTCTCTTAGCTATTAGCGTTGTCCTTGATTTCTCAAGGACATTAGAAGGTATCTCCTTGTCAATTACCAGGGATCTATTAACAATGAGTTTGGATCTTATGAATTCACACCAAGAGCGCTATTTATATAGATTAGATTATCTTAAGACCAAATTGTTGTTATGGTGTCTTCTCGAATTCTTCCAATAATTCTACTTTTCCGAAGAGAGAATTACTTATTGATAAAGACAAACAAACATTGTAGTCTCGAATGATATGTGCTGTTGATACTACCAACACAGTTACAGGCAGGTCTTACACGTGTAAAAAAAAAAAAAACAAAAGAGAGAAAATGGAGGAAAATAAAAGAGAAAGTAAACATAACAGCCATAAACTTAATACATAAGAAAAGTTCTTGAGAGAAGACAACAAAAGAACACATGAGAAGGAGATTATTGAGTTATTAACAGCCACGGGAATGTAGCGGTGCGAGAAGACATATGGAGTAACTCCAGTTAAGGAGAGGTCCAATTCACCAAACTATGTATGATAAATGTTAGAGGGGAAGAGCGTAAATCTCTGATGCAAACAAAGAGGGGCTCAAGAGGTGGTCGGCAGAATCCAAAAAGATTAATGAGGCTCGAACTCTACATCCAGAAATCTGTTAACTTTACAAGAACAAGGAACAAAGAAAAAGAGAGGAAAAGGTCTATTCCTAAATATGGTGCAAGCCACAACTCATAGTAGGTGATACACCATTCTCTGAAGTTGTAGCTATGAGCGTTGTGGTACTGGCTGTGAATATTGATGCAAAGACATAACGGAATACGGTATAATGAAGTATTTTAGAGTCTGTCTGCATTATATCAGAGAGCACCACGGAGGTCGCAGATTCAACACACTAGGACGTGACTTGAGACAAGTTGTCTATATGAATAGGCCCTTGAGAACGCATTGCAGTCTTAAGCTATGATAACGTGACAGACCGGTGAGTTGTCTATCGTCTCTGATGTCTGAGCGTGCTCTTTTATTTTTTAGGTAGCGCTAATTAATAGGGTTTGAGAATCTGCTGAGAGCGACAAGATACATCTGACCAAGCGAAGAGCTGAGTAAATACATTATATCGAAGGACTAAGTTACCCCATCGCTGAGAAAGCAGCAGAATGAAACGTAGAAGAGAGCGAAGCACAGGCGCGAGATGAACGAGAGCGAAAGAGAGAGAGTAACGAGAGAGAAGAGAGGAAGAGAGAGAGAGATATGAAAATCATAAACACAGCAAAACCTTTAGAGCAGGAAATAGTCGATGAGACGGTAGTCTCCATCAAACGCTAACTTCTTCTAAAAATCTAAATCGCGTTCCATAGACAATTACGCGCCAGAACGAGTAGGCTATGTACAAATTATATCAGCGAGAATGGTCATTGCGCGACTTTTATAAACATTATGAGAACATGAACTGCGGAAACGCGAATTATCAGGAGACATGTCCTATATAAACTAGCCGCTAAGCCGACATCGCGCATAGAGCACTCCCAGAGCCATGGACCTACTATAGGACCTACATGAGCCTGAAAATGCAGCTACCGGGATACCCCACCTTGAAATAGTGAAAACCAATCCCCACACATACGCTCCATCACACCTTCTATCCTAAAACACTTGGTTCCCTCAGTCAGTGCGAGGTGTCTGTCTATAGCTTTTTGAGCTTGTGCAGATCGTCGCGTTCTTGGCGACCTTAGCATCGCCCTAGAGATGACAACATACGAGAGATCACTATAATAAGCAAGCGATGAACATAAGTTCTTAGCTCAGCCACACTAGCATAGATAAATCGTTGGCTCATTCTTCAGGTCTCAATTTACTGATGTCTCATCTTCGGATGCAAAACTAATCTTGAGTAACTCTAATCCTCTATTCGCAGCGCGCGAGTGGTAAGAACATTTGAGTTACATTATAGCTTAGGTTATCCTGTCTGCCACTCATAGAAACTGTCTCTTATGCCTAACTATGCCCTATAAGCCAAAACAAACTCTAATTATTCTCATATATATATTCTCTAATTGACCTGCAGTTGTCTGCGCCGATGATATATTCTCTATTCCATTAGATGTTCAAACAGAAAGGCGAAAGTCACAATAACACACCACACCAACATCACACACACTACACGGCACACACACACCATGTGGCACGAACAACACATAACACCTACTAGTACTCTTTACTGGAGATCCGTATGTAGTCAGGTATGAGCAAATCTAAGACATGTTTATAACTAACATACTTAGCTGAGTTAAAGAGAGAACATATCAAGAGAGGGTATCATTCCGATAGGAGAAAATAAGGGAATGCCTTATTCTGTAGCATCTACCCGAGGCACATTAATCGCAAGTTCTCTAAATTCCTATCATCGATAGTTGAAAGTGAGGCCTTGAAGTACAATTTTCTCTCTCCACCATTAGGGACAAAAATGATACATTCAATGACGTAGTTTTACTCTGCGTTAGAACAGAGAATCTACCTCAACATCTTCTCTTGAGGTTTTCATGGGTGGCAAACTAAGATACACCTATCATAGTTTCTATAAGCACACTATCTCTAGCAGACACAGCATACTGCGCGCTATCCAAGCATTGTGATATACACATAAAGATAATAGCCCACCAGCCTTTTTACCCAAACAAAATTTCTTGTCGACTTAGACTCCTACTAAGCTGGAGTAGGAGTTCATGTTGCGATCATAGATGGTGGGCTGTGCGCTATTCGTGTCTGACGCCCTACCCTCAACATTCTACTACCCCTATCTGTCTCTCAGTTAGTGAAGCATATTAATCACCTGGTAGATTCTTCCTAGTAAGACTCTCCCTCCATAAGTTATCTTTTCTAAAGATAACATCTGTGTCTGGAGAGGCACAGAGCGGCTAATACCCTATACACTCTTGTATGCTATAAGGATAAAGTATATTTACAACAACACAGTTAACGAAGTTGTAACGAAATTCTTCATATAGCTTGCTAATGTTGGGAAAACGGAAGCATGTGAGCTCCCTATGTCCTTCACCCCTTCCCCATGGAGACAGCACTTAGACTAGGTTTACTTACATAATTTGCGAGGAAAGCGAGATTCCCTCCTTATTGATATGCGAGCTCTTAAATAAGAATTAAACAGCTACTGATTAATAGTCTCCAAGATCAAGATTGACGCCTTAGAGGCATCATCTTAACAGGCTAATCAATTGGTGAGTGAGATCACAGTCGCTATACAACGGAGTAGAAGAAACTATGAGTATCTATTCCTATTCTCCCTTGAGAAGCAGCATACTTAAGCAAAAGTCTCCCAGATAACTTATTGAGATGCTATCGCTCAGTGAGAATGGTTCATCCAGTCCACTATCATCTTCAATGCCTCTATGTCCTGTCGACCATTAAGTTTTTTCTCTAGGGAGTCTTTTTTTCAGATAAATTTCAGCAATTGGGCTCTTGACCAAGCTGAAACTTTCCTCATCGCAAAACCAAGCGAGGCAGCTAGTCATTAACCTATTTGCCGAGATTTCGATGAGGGAGGCTACACAATGCCCCATACCAGCACGGGCAGTCTAAGACATAGTGAAAGCAAATCTCGCGAGACAGAGCACATCACTCCATGAAGAGATGAATGAGGGGTGAACAAAACCTAGGCAATGCAGAAGAACGAAGACACGTTATTATCTGATCTCAAGCGCTCTCCCTCAAGAGCGAATCCAAATACTATAATCTTTCTACTTGTTCACACAGAGGGAGGTTTAACCAATCCACATCTAAAAGGTGCGCACGACTGTGACGGGAGAAGAGGCAGAGTGCTGACACAGGAGACGGTAGGTGTATTAGGGGGACAAGTACAATCTTATCTTCTACAGAACCACAGGCTGTATCAACTCTAGGTCTGAAGGCGTTCTCTCAGCGGACCGAATGTCTCTCACTGTATGAGACTCTCAATGAGAGCGAAATCACCTGTCCGTATCTCAATGAGAGCAGATATGCGTACCTAATCCACCAAGAGCGACTACCTCTCTATCCACAAGGAGTTACAATAGACTATCCGGTTATTAAGGATACAAGTTTATCTAACCAGGCAAAATAACATGTTCTCTATACACAGATCTATATAGCCATCCATGTGCTTTCCAGCTCGCGATTTTTCACAGAGACCCAAGACGCAATAGGAGCTAGCAGGAGCTGACTTAGGCAAGAAATGTAGGTCATAGCTTTTAGGCCTTCAAAAGCTCTATCAAATCCTAAGTCTGCCTCCTGAAGCAGGTAACCAAATGCACTTATTCTCAACATGAGAGCGCGCACTTCTAATCAAGAATTCTTAAAGGTGAGGTCTTTTACAACAGCATAGAGGGATACGACTTCCGAAGCGCTACCAAATTATCATAACTATTCAGATAAACGGACATGAGATCGGGAAATAAGAAGTTATATAACATTAGCGCGAGAGAGCTATATATAGACAAGAAGTTATTAACAGACCTATTACAACAAATGCACGCACAAAATTCTGGTGCGTATCCCAAGATCCAACAATAAAAGTGTAAGACGCGCTATCTATACCAGAACCACTAAATAGCGTTCATTAAACATCAGTGAAACACAAAAGCGAGACAGTTGCGATCCCAAAAGAGGACTGACAACTACTCATTATCTTCTTATCCTCTGAGACCATACACTCCATTACATCTCTCCTTATAAAAAGCCATCGCTTGCGAGTCAAATTGTCTCCAATCTCCGTAGTTCACTGAAAAGCCAACGATATATACTTATCAAAAACACAAAGAAATACGACACTAACTTAGTCACTGTCATACAAAATGAGTTGTCCTCAAACTAACCCAAAAACAGAAAAACAACACTAGCATAATCATATTTATTTCTTCTCGAAAGCAAACATAGTTTCTTATGCTTATACATCTTCACAAGGAAGCATACCTACACAATACTTACATACGTTACTGTCTGTGCGCGTACATTTAATCTAGCTAACAGGAAGCTATTCGGAGGAAGGACCTAAGATTACTTGCGTGCGAGCGGCTAGAACATCTACATAAGTTAACGACCCGGATACTTCTGCGAATCTCACGCGCGAGTTATCACTATAGTACTGTCCCACCTAAGTCCTAACCTACAATGGTACCCTCCGCGAATGACATAATTATATTCTTAAAGATTAACAATTCTCTCTAACCGTCTTGGACTACAAGATGTAGAAGACTAATACTGGCGCATACCATAGCGCAGTAGCGAGATGTTCGGTTGAGTGATCACACAAATTAATTTCTTCTAAGCGAGCATTAGATACACGGACACACGAAAACAAACGAAGGAATCTAAAACAAGCAAGTAAATTTTCTTCATGAGAGCCAAATCCAGCGAGAACAGAATATCATATGTTTAAAGGCAAACCTGAGCTTACAAAAGACTCTAATGAATATAACTTATTATGACAATGAGCGAAATGATATTACTTCCTTCCCATTCCATAGCTATACGTGAATTAGCACGATCAATGAGATTAACATCTGCTATGATTTGAGAGCCACATGATGTCTCTGGCGTATGAGTGTATAAAACGTAAAACGTCCTCTCCACCCAGTTTTTTCTTTGTTGGCGACAAAACAGCCGTTAGGACTCCACAAAAACGAACATCCTTAGATCAGGAATAGCGTGAACTACAGATTTATTCGACTATAGAATAATTAATATATGGAAGAAGAATGCGCGATTTTCTACTTATAACAACAATGAAAAACAAACTAAGCAGCCTATAGAGAGCTCACGAAAACGCACACAGGACTGCATATTTTTGAGTACGGTACAAAAGAAGCAGAGGTTATTGTCGAAGGTGAATAATAAACAGAGCCACTCATTATGCATCTGTCTTCATTTCTAATCATAACATATATCTGCAATACGTATTTTGGAATCTACTTGACCTAATATGACAACTATTGTCCAAAAGATACATCAAAGGCATTTGTAACCCCAAGTCCCCAACAATTTCTCTAGATTAGCTAACTGAATCGCGCAAGGCAGCTTACTACAATGTAACTTACCAAGCATCGAGATCCTTTTTTTTAGATGTGAATAGCAATCAACTTATTGACTGTCGGTGCGCATGATTAATAGGTCCCAAGAGCGATTAGCGCCCTCCACAGTCAATGTAACTTCCCAAGGGAGGTACACTTTCTATCACCTGCCACGAAAAGAAATAAAAATCAACAGTCTCCATAGCAACGTACATTAAGCCTATGCGTATGTATTTAATTTTTCTCCTTCATAAAATCATGTACAGTGCAAGAGACCCTCTCCCTATGATTTACTTCATTTGTTGAGGATCCTAACAACTCTTCCCTAAAAAAGAACACTTTTTGCGGTCCTTTTCTACCAAAACAATCATCAGTAAGAAGTTCTTAATCCAAATCTTAGATAACAGGGTGAACAGAGGAAGGTACTATCTTGCTGAGATCCAGCTGGTCCAGCCATTCAGAGAAAGCTCCTCAGCTTTAGTTCCGCTTCTTCACCAAATGCGTGTAGACACAGCCTTAGTGAAAAGCCTGTGTGGAGAAGAAACAGACACTGAAGGAGGATCCCCTGAAAAGTGAGCAACAGCCTTTGGAAAAGTGGAAGTACAAAAAGAAACACGTCATATTTTGTGACTGTCCTTGAATTTAATTAATTACTTTGATAATATCAGTGAATTTATTTTCTGTGATTTTAGGATAACTTTATTTGGGCTAGCATCGCATTATCTAGCACCTTCCATCCTCTTTGGTGTCCCTCTCACCATCCTCTAGCACTGTATCTTAGACAACAGTCACTTGATTAAGACTTTATATTAAGTCATCTTAGTACATGAAGGTTAGGGAATGGAACTTATATATTCTCATTTATAGTATGAATTTGGGTGTACATGGCCTGCATATATGTCTGTACATGTATATGCATGCCCTGGTACCCTCTGGAGAACAGAAAAGGTATGAAAATCTCATGGGAATGAAGTTACAGACAGTATGAGGTGCCATTAGACTAGCTGCCGACCAACAATTGCGCGAACTATGCGCGAGTCAGATTCTGAGAAGAGAGCCAAGAGAGATGTTCTCATATCTAGTCTACTCTCGGCAGCAATCCATCCACATCCGAGATACCCAGAAATATATTGGACTCAAAAAACCTACTGCTCCTTATATGATCACCGAGACTATAAACCGTAAATTCACACTCGTAACTCTAACGTAGCACATTCAAATCTTTACTATACCTTGAACAGACACATCTCTGATATGTTTGAGTCGACTGAAATCTCACTTGGATCTTTCGCACATCTCTCCACGTTGCCCTCCTAATCTCCAGCGCGTCTGTATGGGCCCCAAACTAACAAACCTAATCCACTACAACCTTCACACAATAGGAAACGTGCCTTTATGAAGCGAGACCATTTCTGCAGCTCTCTATCTAGACTCTCTCAGGAGAGAATCTCTCACGGCGCCACACCAAAGAACACCACTCTCTTCTCATGCAAACAGAGGCACATCCCTTACACACACCCATCACATCATCCCGAACTTAGTAGATCAACATGCTCATCATAGTCGAGAGAGCACCAGACTCACGTCCGTGGCGAACAAACTTCTAGAGAGACACAACCATCAATTTCAACCCATCTGTAGTCGAGAAAAGTGTAGAGACAAGGGAGACAGCGGACTAGTCACCAACAACTACCATCACACACTAAACACTCTCTCTCTCTCTACTCTCCTCCTCTCTCTCCTCATCACCTCCTCCTCAATCGATCAACTTCTTGCATCACTTTTCTATGCTAACTCCCCTCTGAACATTTTGACCCAACCATATTAATCGATCTGGCACCAGAACACCACATGTAAGCACTCTCGCGCGTGGAAGAGAAGTCGCGAGCAGTCACGAAACATTCAGCAAAAACAAATGCAGAAGACTCACAACAAATGGTGGAAAAATCCCTAGAGACACCACTTATTAAGCAAACAACAGTATACAGCGCGCTTTTCTGATTTGAGCGTATTGAGCAAAGAACAGATGTCTAAGCTGAGCGCCGATGACAAGATCAAACAGGAGTAGTGCGAAAAAAGGAAACTCTCAATGGTCTATTTAGCCTCATTGAGCCCATCCTCACCTAGCTCATAAAATTCACACCTGCGCACTCGCACTCAACTAACAAATCTGATCTCCATTCTCAAACAGTCTCTCAATTCAGTGTTCCCCATAAAAAGATATTCCACGTTTTGGTTCCTACCTGAGTAGAACTACACCATTACTGGCGGGACCTAATCGACGCCACATCTATCTCACAATAAATTTTCTTGACAACTATCTCATGATAACAACCTGCTTCTTAGCGCGGGACGTATTTCCGACACCTATGTCCTTAGATGAAAACAACTCAATCGAAGGATTCATCCCATCCTAAAACAACACGTGCGTCAGCGCTGGCACACTAGTTATAACGCCGATATCCTATAGACATATATATTATATAACAATCACACAACACCTAATGCCAGCGTGCTCTCCTCATGGCGCAGTCATAAATTTCTATCTTACTACATACTGGTTCTTCGTAAACTCATTACTCACCTACACTCTTCTAAGCCACCTTACATCAAGCCCCCATCACCTCAACAAACCTATCTTCGCGTCTATGTTCCTCATCCAATCCTTTCTGAGTCAAGTAAATGGTTCCACTATCTATCCAGATGCCTGCTCCTCTTCTATCGATGACATGCTGCTTCCACCCATCTTCATCACAGGCTCCCATCAATAACCCCTTTGGAAGCGAGCGACCAAAAAGCTGCCCACGGGCATCTTCTCCACTATAACTTCAGCCATTGGATGTATCTGTACAATTCAGCTCCAAGCATCCACGTAATGAATAGTACAGTTTATCTAACGAGCTGAGCAGTGCATCCATGAGCACTTCTGTACCATCGTGGCTTCGCTCCGCCTGTCCCTGAGCAACTGCAGAACTCTCTTCTGTTTTATGATACACGGAAAGCGGACTTTGGCCCCTGGCGCTTCCAAACAACAGAAAAGAAACTGAACGACAGATCTGCTGTCTTGAAACATTATCATTTTCCCTACACTGAAGAAATTTAACTTGGCCTAATTGCTAAACCAGTCTTTTCCAAACATGACTAAAAGTGAATCACTGAGAATCAGAGAACAAACATCCGAATGCCATATTTCAAATCTCCCAGCTATCATATGTAGCGCGTACACACACAACCAGAAGTGCCTCAATTCCAGAGCGTCAGAGAGCTATCATTAGCAAACACTAACATCACTTTCTAACACTCCACTCTATCTGCTACAACCACACACTATTATCCTCACGCGCAACGCAGTCACAGTTACACGTGACGTTCAGAATCTAACAGGCTCGAGCAACTGAAATCTCGTACGAAACCCAACACCTGTGTCTAACCCCTTCTCTCTACAACCATACCCATAGGATATCACCTCGTTACTTAGAGACAGAGCCCACCACTACAAAGCCACACTCATCCAAACTTAAAAGACACAGGATCATACGATAGAAACACAAATTGGAATCACTTCTAAATATGCGAGAGACGAACCACGCACTCTTTCTTCACATGAAAGCGTCGAGGCACATGATACTTCTGCTATCACGCTCTGGCGCATATAGAAATAGACCCATCTTCATGAGCTTCGGAAGCAGCCATAAAGCCAGCTGCGAAACACACACATCTATATAAAAAAAATCCACTGCGGATTAAATTGTAGAGAGCTGCGCGATAGCGCATACGCAATCCTATTCATAGCCGCCACCAGGCACGACTAGTGCCGCGATACACACTTAATCAATCAACTCGATAGATTCTCAAGCGTTCCCATATAGTCCTTCTTTTCTTAGCAGTGTATCTAACATGCTATACACAGCGAAAATCTCAGGGCCCACAAGCTAGGCCTTAGCATGAGAAACAGTTCAGTTGACTTGCCAAAGCACAAGTAAGTTCATATCCCATCCCACTCTCTCATATAATATCATTTACAAACGTAACCACTGTCATAGCCTGATTATTATCAGCACATTCATAACATTGTCAACCACACTGCCTAAAAGTTATTTATAAATCTCCGCCTTAACCGAGCAAAATTTCCCTGGAATTCATAAACAAGAGCTGGTGTATCAATTCTGACGACCACTGATTCCCAATCTCCTATCACAATCTGCACAGAGATAGGGCCACAACAATCTGCGAAAAAATCACTGCGCGCGTCTAGGTATGAGATGGACCAACCTCACAACTGAATACCATCTCATATGAACAACAGAGACACCTTAAGGTCTCCATCCAATTCTCCCTCCAATCCTGAACACTGGAACATTGACATCGCGACGCTGAAACACACGTTCTACCTTTGAAATCCATGAAGATATCTACGTATGCTAACATACAAGAATAGCATGTATAGTATACTCCACGGATCTTCCTTGAGTTCCTCAAATAATCTACTAGCTACCAAATTTCCCCTCATTGAGCGTCTTGCCTCCGGCTCCACATAAAACTGAGCCATCTCACTATCTCCAATGCTGGCGCTGACCAGCGACAAACATTGGAGAAGTTCAGTAAAAAGGACTTCAGTTTTCATAGAGTCTGTCTTGCTACCATCATCCAAAAAAAACACTATGTGCGCAGTGGCTTTCAGCTGCTGCCCAATGCAAAACTCACTTTCCCAATCTGGCACATTCCAGTTCATTCTTTCTGGGAAATTCAATGAAACAATCAATGCTAGGAAGCCTCTGTTGTAGTTCTCTGTCACAGAGGAGTATCTCTGTCTGAGGTTAAAACCTAAAACCGCCAGAATCTCAGCATTGGGTTCTACGAGCCACGATCCAAAGAAAAGCATGGCTAAATAGCAAATAGAATATGCGCTCACGGGGACGAAGAAAATGTTCAAATCCTGGGTTCTCTGCCACTGAGAAGCTTCGATATCAGACGGAATGCTAAACACGTCTGCTTCTGATAGGACTGGCATCTTATACACGAGTGGCATCTTTGTTGGAGGGCAAATGACAGGAGTCCCTTTCTCTACCTTGCTTCAGAGATTAATGCTCTGGCACACAAATGCGACTGTAGCCTGAATCACCATAAAAACTGTCAAGAGAAACACAGTCTAAGGAGAACACACGAGCGACATTTCTGGAAACTGAAAGATGATGCTAAAAAACATGAAATGAGAATAACCACTGATGGAGGGAGTACAATCTACAGACAGAACATGCCATACACAATCCACTCTTATACCGAGACAACACTAAGGCTCCTGATTTAATACAACTCAAACAAGTGTTTTGATAGGATCGAGTGTAGTCAGCCACAGCGGACTAAGGAGCCACTCTCCACGCGCTCTCTCTTCTCCTCAACTAAAGACCACCGTCTACTCAGACGGAGAGAAGCGACGATCATAGCGCCGGATAATACCTCCTATGACCATCTGACGAGGCAAACAGAAAATACCTGACTTCAATGCCACATTCCACTATACTCAGGCTAGTACACAAGCAATCGTCGCAAAACTAAGAGTCTCATAGTAATTCTAAATTTCTCCCTGGACAAACTAAATTCTCTCACTCTTGATCAATCTTATGAACAGCCGACACAGGCGCAGTCTTTCCTGTTTATGAGGTCTGACAAAGAATCATTTATCGGCTAGAACACGTCCGCCCACTCCCCTATTTTATCTCTTACATGTACCTAGCGACAGTCTATTGGCGTTAGTGTGTATCACTGCGAGTGCACTTTTCCAAACATCTAATCTTTCCTTACACCATTATGTAACAATTTATGTAGATATGGACCACTCAAAGGGCCGCGTAGAAGCAAACACCGACTACAACCAAATACGACTAGAATCTGAGATGCTGAGAGAAGAAAACTCACATAGTTTTTCTCTCTCTCAATCAACTCAATCGCGTGAAACAACCATAAAAAGCCTGACCTTCATGCACCCTGTGAAATTATGGAGCCTACCAAGAGAATTTTTCCAAAACAAGAGGAAATGCCAGTATACACGTTTCTTGAGTTTAGCAGACTTCATATCTCTATTTGTACCAACTGAACATCCATATTCCATCCACTTACTAACATAGTTTAATTCTTCTAAGTAATGCCATGTTTCATTCTATGCGATTATTAGTCTACTCTAAGCAATGAAACAGTACAAAGAAACAGGATCAACCTGTAGTGACACGACAATACTCATCATCACCCAGTGAGGCGCAAGAAAGCAAGAGATCAGGGGCCCAGTATGAGGACCTCTTCCTACAGACTGCACAATTTCATGTTACGGACTGCCGCGCACTCCACCCTAGTATATCTAAACTGCTACAATTATACGTCAATTCTTACCTAATTCCCACTACTGAGTCCCTAACTGCACAACTCTTATCCTCTACATTCATCTTCCTGCCGTACTTGACTCTGTTCTGCACCCCATCATACTTCCGCCTCATAGGAATAGACGTCTTTTCACCAAATCGTATTACAAAAACCAAAAAAACACCCCTCTCTCCTCATCAACCCCCACAAACCCCATCTCCCTCATGCCTTACACATTCCACAATCTCAATATCCATCTCCACCACGCATGAGTTCTATCTAACATCACGATAGACCCCATATCTAACAAACGAGACTCATCCTTTCTGGTTTTTCTCTCTGAGCGACGTTACCCCCATTCTCTTCACTCTCTAATCATCAACATAGATTGACACCAAGTCGAATACCTCAGCCACTTCTAGCATACTCCACACAACTAACTTTCATATTCTCTTACCTCACTCCACTCGCACTGTACACTTGCTATCTATGCCTAAATGTTTAAGACGCGCTTAATTACAATCTATAATCTCAGCTTACCTTGATAAGTATTAAGAGCTCTAATAACATAACTAATCAGTCTTCCATAGCAGCGACAAGAGACAGCTCTAATCTTTCTCCAGCCTTCCTCCATACCTTCCATTAGGTCAAAGCCTCCAACTTTATAATCACCGAGTACTCTTCCCTAACTCAAAGCAGTATAAGGCGGATTATCGAGGGCTTCAGATAGCAAACATGTAGCCTCATTCATTGGCAATACCTGACAACGACTCACACAGAATTCTGGGCCTCCGATCGACTTCTTAGACTAATCTGCGACCTCACAACTGAATTCCCAATGAGGAAAACACTCACTTTACAGCATACTGCCCAAAGAATGCCACTATGGACATCTCTTGGATAGCAACACCTTATTCCGTCTTCTATAACAGCCTCCCTATTGCAAAACTAGAGCAATCTATCCTGGTCTTCACAAACTTACCCTATGAGTCCACATCTGTAATCTCTGCGGCATTACACATCATACACACATGCTGAGGCACAAAACTACACACAGCCCAAGTAGCAAAACCGGCTAGAAAAAAGTATGCAACTCTGGTAACATAAATCTCCTTTGCTTTTTTTTTATCTTATGACTAAATAATTTCTGAGCTTGCTGACATAACATCCTATTCAATTCAATAATAGGTCTCGACCTATCAATGAGTATCCTAGCGACCTATGCTAATTACTTAATTGCAGAAGAACAGCTCTACCCTGATCACACCAGAACAGCCTATGGTAGACCTCTAATCTCAGAGTAAACCATGAGCGCGTACAGGCGATGCATATGTGAACGGAACACACAGTGTTGTCAAATCTCTCTCCTAGGTAGCTTTTTAGTGCGATGAGGACAACGGGATAACTATGTCTCTCCTCATTTCCCTTCTGATCATTAATCAATCGCATCTACAAACTGTACCCACTCACCCACGGACTTTCACAAAATAAGAGTACAGCTCTACAAGGGGCAAAGAACTGTGAAACTAACCATACTCACTCTCACAGTTAGCCAAATTACTGCTCGTGCATCACCTACTCCACAAAGACAGAGCAGCGATGAAACATACGATTTCATCTCAGAACCTCACAGTATTTCTCAACCCTTGACTCTCTAGAGCGACACTTTCCCCTGCGATCTAACGTGATACTATCAGTATCAAATGTCTCGAAACCCTCCTTGCCTAACATAAATGAACCCAGCATCACAGGACACACACCACACAAGTTACATAGACTACTCCCCAACCAAGCAACCTACCCCTCTAAAGATCCAACTTAATCTGAACTCAATTATTGCGTAATAATCAAAACGAGAAGGCGAACAATACCGAAGAGCTATGTTCACCACGTTCTCTTAACTCAACATATAGACTCTCTGGCTAGGGAAGGCACTTTAGAAATTCAATCACCATAATATTCTGAACATACACTCCTCTTAACTGAGAAATCCTCAATTAGAAAGATCTACTGGTGTCGAGTGTCTAACGGAAAAACGAAGAGTCCACGTATCTCACGTCACAACCGGTGATTACGAACACCGACCTATAGCGCGTTAACAACTTGTTCTCTCTTTTCCAATCAACATACAGTAGTAGATCCGGTAGTACAGAAAACGCCCCATATTCGAAGCACTAACTGGAATTTCTCGAACCGCGTGAACTACGCACCTATCATATTTCATCAACAAGCGTGGCTCTTTATAATACGGGTCACTGTACGAGCACCAATACTCTCGCAAACTCAGAGTTGAGAGTCACATTCATCACCATACACAGGATGGCGTCTCACTCGTACCCCGACACGCGCTGCGAAAGGACACGACCAAGGACTGAGTCTCACTTGACTTTACTATACAGTAATCTAGTTCAGTTAGAAACCTCAATCTACGACTAATTACAACAACCATATTAACTCGCGCGTTTGTTCTCTCCCAGTGCCCGCAAGATCTCAGCTAAACAACACCTTTCGGAAACAAACGACAAAAGGAGCTAAGGAAAAAAATCCCAAACTCACTGGGCGCCACTCTGGTGAGCGCCAATATTATGCGAGGACAAGCTGCGCATAACGGTTACAGGTTAGTTCAGTGAAATACCTCTAACACTACAAGGAACCAGGTTAGTAGGACACACGATCCTCACTCACACATACTAACGTCACCCCATACACATAATCACATATATACCCGGAAACAACTCCACAATCTCTAACAACCATACAGCATACTAAGAGACATACATACATCACATATCAGACCATACCACACGCAACCTAACACACCTGGACAGAAACCACCGAAGCGCAGGACAGATTCAAAATTAATAAATATCTCTTTAAAGCAAGTGCGGATATACACAATGAGACCTGTTCTATACCAACACTCACAGAAAATCGACGAAGACCAACCAATATTTACAACAACGAACCTTCAGCGTCAAGATGCACACCACGCACATAAAGACTAGCGCATCCCTCAGCGAGGAGCGACAGTACCAACAAGCTAGAGCCGAGCTAACATCCAAGACACCTCATCTTCACCAAGTTCCAGATACCACTCTCTACACAGCACATCTGCCATCTGTATGCCAGTCTTACTCCACACACCATGCCAACCCACTCTCATCAGACATATTCTGAGCGGACACCCAGCCGGCTAAACGTAGGCAATAGGTGTAGGTGTCCAAAGCTCATTCACGGAGTGTCTACGCGTCGATAGGGCCATCGGGAATTCAAAAACTCCTAATTCTTTTCCATTTCTATCCCCCGCAGAAATTGGTTTCTTCTTTCTCTTAAATACACACTCTGTTCTGCTTTCAGCATAACACATTCTTGTTTAAAATATTTTTTATTCTTTAATCCTTTTTAACAATCCAGTCTTCAAAAAAAACAATTTCTCCCCCTCCTGTCTACCTCCGAGGACTGCATCCCCATCCCATTGTTTAGAAACCTCCTCCTCCCTTCACCAAAGGAATCCCCATCCTCCCCTCCCCCCCAGACCTCCCCACTCCCCAGGCCTCAAATCTATTGAGGGTTTAGGTACATCTTCTCTCACTGGAGGCCAGACCATTAGTCCTCTGGTATATGAATTGAGACCCACATATCAGCTGGTGTATGCTGAGCCTGATGGTGACTCAGTTGGTCCAGAGATTTTGGTCCTCCAGTCAGTATGAGACTGCTGGTCTTCCCCATGGGGGAATGCCCTCTGCCTCAGCATCTTCTAGTTTCTCACCCCCAATTCAACCCACAGAAGTCTCCAGCTTCTTCCCACTGCCCTGAGTGCTGTATCTGCATCTGACTCTTTTCAGCTGCTTGTTGGCCTCTTGAAGGGCACTGTTGATAGACTCCTGTCTGAAGTCACACACCTCTAGCATCATTGTATCAAGTGTCAGCTCCAGTAGGCCACCCGCTTGAGCAGGACGCCAATGACTCCATTTGAGTGGCCTGTCCCACATGGACCTCCTTTCTCTCCATGCTATTCGCCATTTTTGTCCCTGCATATCTTCAGACGGGACATTAAGGTCAGAGCTTTGACTGTGGGATGCAAACCTATCCCTCACTTAGATGGCCTGTCTTTCCACTGGAGGTAGACCTCTACAAGTTCCCTCTCCCCACTGGAGGGCATTTAAATCTGAGATTCGTCCTCTTACAGTTTTATTTATCGCATAGTATTAACATTGTGTTTATCTGGTCTCAATAGCACAGTGAATAAGCCATAAAATAAAAGTGTTAGCATTTCATTTAAATTCACTCAGATTCAAATTATGTACATGAGTGTTTTCATTGACAGTGCTTGTGTGTGTAATACCTGCATCTGGAGTATCTCTCTCTCTCGTATTATATGCATCATCTATCTATGAGTCCTCTCCTTCTCTCTCGCTCCCTCTCTCTCATCTCTCTCGTCTCTCTCTCTGTGTTGTGTGTGTGTGTGTGTGTGTGGTGTGTGTGAAAAGAAGACAATCTTGGGCAATTTCCTCAGGCTCATTAATCCACCTTGTTTTTTAGAGACAAGTTTTTTCATTGGCCTGATCACACTGATTAAGTATCCTGGATGGTCAGTGAGACTCTGGGGAACCAGCCCCCACACATGGGTTTTGTAACACATATACCATTGCCCAACTATTCACATTGCTTCTAGGGATCAAATTCAGGTCTTCATGCTTATGCAATAAGCACTTTACTTGACAGCCTAAGGTGTAGGATTTCAAACCTAAGATTTAGGACACAAACACGCAACCTAAGAGGAGTAGGTATCTTCTCCTTATATAAAAAGGTTTCACACAAAACTTTTGAGTTACATGTGGCAAAACACAGAAGGATAATTTCATATCTCTTTACTTGAAAAGTTAAATATGTTATTTCCATTAACAAACTAATGTGACCACTTCGTTCTATGGGAACTTTGTAAAGTGTTTGTCTCTGGGTGGCTTTGCGGTACAACTTCTGCACACAACAAATCTTTAACATTATCGTGGCGGACAAGTACAAACAATTTAACTGATAAAAATTCCTCAATGGAAGTGCCTCTGATAGAGCATATTTCTTGAATAAATAGATTAGTACTCTGTGGGAGGGCCCAGATCACCGTGTAGCGCTGGGCAATTATCATCTCCATGGATACTATTCGTTCTGGAGCCTGCAAAATTGAGAAGGACCGGCTGGGGCAGCATGAGAGCGACCAGTAAGCAGACACCCTATCCATAGTCTCAGCGTTCAGTTCTCTGCTTTCCATGTTCCTGCCTACTTCTCAGCCAGTAATGGAGTATAACTGTAAGATGAAGTAACTTGTACTAACTCCAAAGTGCTTTTGGTCACAGTGCTTCATTCAATAAATACAAAATCCTAAAATTTTTTTGGGGAAGACAGATGTCAGTTTAGCTGAGTCCAAAATACATGTCCCAGATAGTCTTTCTTGATGAGTTTCTTTTTTAGATTGCGTTCACAACAGAAATGTTTTCGAAGATTCAGAAAGCAGAAGGATTATGTAACTTACCTGAATTCTACTCTTTGAACAACATAAAAAGCTGACATTCATGCACCTGTGAAATTTATGGGAGCCTCAAGAGTATTTTTCAAACAAGAGGAAAATGAAAGTATAACGTTCTTGTTTTAGAGACTTCATTCTTTTGGTACCAACTGAACAGTCATTTCTCACTTCTAACATATGTTATTCTTCTAAGTATGCATGTCATTTTGGAATTATTAGTTCTCTAAGCATGAAACAGTACAAAGAAACAGGGAGCCAACTGTAGAGACACAAATATTCATACACCAGTGGCTAGAAAGAAGAGATCCAGGGGGCCAGTATGAGACCCTTTCCTAAGACTGTCAATTTCTTTATGAGTGGCCTCACCCTAGGTATAAACTGCTACATTATAGTATTCTTCCTAATCCATACTGTCTTACTGAATCTTTATTCATCTTCCTGGTTGCTGTTTGCCCACTCCTACTTCAGCCCTCAGTGGGATATGTTTCCAAATGTAAACACCTTCTCTCTCAACTCCACAAACCCATTCCTTCATTTTCACTCCACATCTCAATATATTCCACCACTGTTTATAGATAGACCCATATCAAAAGGACTTCCTTTGTTTTTGTTCTTCACCTCTAATCATCATGATGACCAATGAATACTGCCTAAATAGTTGCCAAAACTTTTCTTTTCACTCCATCGCTACTGTCACTTGCCATTGCTTAAGTTTAAGGCCTTAATGAATTTATCAGCTCCTTGACTAAGTTTAAGGCCTTAATAAATTTATCAGCTCCTAGCAGGACAGAGAGCCTCTTATCCTTTCCAGCCTTCCTCCATCCACTTTTAGGTCAAATCTCCACTTTATCACCAGAGTACTCTTCCTATCAAAGTCATTAAGGCTGATTAGAGGGTCAGATATCAAATGAGCACTACTCTTGTCTCCTGAACAAACTCACAGATATTTGGGCCTCTGACTTCTTAGCAATGCTCAATGTTCCCAAGGAGAAAAACTACTTACAGCATATGTCCAAGAAGCCACTTGCATCTCTTGGATAGCAACACCTTTCCGTCTTTATAACATGCCCTCTACTGCAAAACTAGAGCATTCCTGGTTACAAATTAACTATGCCATGAACTCTGGGATGACATTTACAAAGCTGATGCACAAAACAAAGGCCAAGTAGAAAAAAAGGCTTAAAAAAAGTTTGCACTCTGGGTAAAATTTTAGATAATATTTTGGCTTCTACATACATCCTTCATTCAAAATAGTTCTTCCTATCAATGTTAGGCCATGATTACTTTTGAGAAGCTATACAGACAGAAACTTGGTGACTCTAATCGGTACTGTAGGGTGCATATGTGGAGAAAATGTTGTCAAATCCTAGGCTTTTTAGTGCATGAAGGGAAACTAGTCATTTCTTCTGATCATTAAAATCCATTACACCTTCCCCTCACCCAAGGACTCCAAAATATAGTACAGATGGGGCCAAGAATGTGGAAACTACTATCTTCAGAGATTAACTGTGTGCTATATACAAAGAAGCAGATGAAACATAGATTTCATTCAGAAACTACAGTTTAACCTTGACTCTGTCACTTTCCAGGTATAGTGATACTTGTAAAAGTAACTCCTCCTGCTATTTGACCACTCACAGGACACGACACAAAGTACATGACTACCCACACAACTACCTTAAGAACTAACTTAATGATCAATTTGTTAATCAAGGGAGAAGGGAACTAACTGAGGCTAGTTCAAGTTAATCCTACATATAGTCTATGGAAGGACTTGAAATTCAAAATAAATATGAAATACTTTAACTGAAATCAATTGGAAAGATACTGGGGGTGGTGTAGAAAAGGAAGTAAGTTCAGTAAGGGTGACTATACTATGTAATTGTTTCTTTTCAATCAAATACAGTAGTGTCCTGTAGTACAGAAAACTCCATATTGAGCACTAGGATTTCAAAGGTGAATACAGCATATTCATATTTCATCACAGTGGTCTTTATAGTGTCATGGCCCTACTGTCCAAACTCAGTTGGTCACATCTCACATACAGGATGGTCACTGGTCCTACAGAAAGGCCACGTCAAGCTGAGTCTCTTGACTTTTAGTTCAGTTAGAACTCAATCCTGATAATACAACAACATATTATGTTTTCTCAGGTGCTGTAAGATCCAGTAAACCCTTGGAAAAAGACAAAAGGTAAGAAAAAAATCCCAAACCTGTGCCCTTGGTGGCATATTTGGACAATGGCATAGGTTCAGGTTTTCAGTGAAAATTAACTTAAGGAACCAGGTGAGACACACTCACTCACACATACACTCACATACACATATTCACATATATATACATACATAACACATAGATACTGACATATATACATATATAATACACACGCACACACACTAGAGAAACAGAGGCAGGAAGATCAAATTATAAATTTTAAGCAGTGGATTACACAATGAGACTCTGTCTTATACAACAGCAGAAAACGAAGACAACCAATTTTAAAAAGAACCTAGTCAAGTGCACCCCACGCACTAACTTGATCCCTCACGAGGAGAGTAGACAGTAGGCTAACACCAAGCCTCACTTCACCAAGTTCCCAGTACCTCTACACTGATGTGATGAAGACCAAGTTTCCAACACATGAACCCTTAGCAGACATATTGGAACCATCTGTAAACTATGCAAAAGTATTGTCCAGAAGCTCATTTCACAGTGTCTACCTCATCCATTCTGGGAATTCAAAAACTCCTAATTCTTTTCCATTTCATAGCAGAAATTGGTTTCTTCTTTCACTTAAATACACACTCTGTTCTGCTTTCAGCAAACACATTCTTTTTTAAAAATTTTTTTATTCTTTAATCCTTTTTAACAATCCAGTCTTCATCTCCCTCTCTGTCTACCTCCGACTGCTCCCCATCCCATACCTCCTCCTCCCTTCTCCAAGAGGAAGTCCCCATCCTCCCCTCCCACCAGACCTCCCCACTCCCCCAGGCCTCAAATCATTGAGGGTTAGGTACATCTTCTCTCACTGAGGCCAGACCAGTTTGTCCTCTGCTGTATATGTATTGGACCCTCATATCAGCTGGTGTATGCTGCCTGATTGGTGACTCAGTGTCTCAGAGATTTTGGCTTCCAGGTCAGTTGAGACTGCTGGTCTTCCCATGGGGATGCCCTCTGCCTCAGCTTCTTCTAGTTTTCCCCCAATTCAACCACAGAAGTCTCCAGCTTCTGTCCACTGCCTGAGTGCTAGTATCTGCATCTGACTCTTTCAGCTGCTTGTTGGCCTCTTGAAGGGCAGCTGTGATAGACTCCTGTCTGTAAGCACACCATAGCATCAGTATCAGTGTCAGGCTCCAGAGCCTCCCTTGAGCTGGACTCCAATTTGGGCCTGTCACTGGACCTCCTTTCTCTCATGCTTTTCTCCATTTTTGTCCCTGCAGTTCCTTCAGACAGGGACATTATGGGTCAGAGCTTTTGACTGTGGGATGGCAAACCTATCCCTCACTTGATGCTCTGTCTTTCTACTGGAGGTAGACTCTACAAGTTCCCTCTCCCCACTGTAGGGCATTTAATCTGAGATTCGTCCTCTTACAGTTATATTTAGCATAGTATTAACATTGTGTTAATCTGGTCTCAATAGCACAGTGAATAGAGCATAAAATAAAAGTGTTAGCATTTCAATTAATTCACTCAGATTCAAAATTATGTACATGAGTGTTCATGTGACAGTGCATGTGTGTGTATACATGCATCTGAGTCTCTCTCTCTCTCTGTATGTATATGCATGCATCTATGAGTCTCTCTCCTTCTCTCTCTCTCTCTCTCTCTCTCTCTCTCTCTCTCTCTCTCTGTGTGTGTGTGTGTGTGTGTGTGGTGTGTGTGGTGAGAAGAAGACAATCTTGGGCATATTTCCTCAGGCTCATTATATCCACCTTGTTTTTAGAGACAAGTTTTCTCATTGGCCTGGATCACACTGATTAGAGTATCCTGGATGGTCAGTGAGCTCTGGGGAAGCCAGCCCCCACACAGGGTTTGTAAGCACATACTACCATTGCCCAACGTTTTCACATTGCTTCTAGGGATCAAATTCAGGTCTTCATGCTTATGCAATAAGCACTTTACTTGAAGCCCTAAGGGTGTAGGATTTCAACCTAAGATTTGAGGACACAAACACGCAGACCTAAGCAGGGAGTAGGTATCTTCCTTTATAAAAAGGTTTCACAACTTTTGAGTTACATGTGGCAAAACACAGAAGGATAATTCTACTCTTTACTTAAAAGTTAAATATGTATGCATTAACAACTAATGTGACCACTTCGTTCTATGGGAACTTTGTAAAGTGTTGTCTTGGTTGGTTTGGTCAACTTGACACAAATCTTAACATATCTGGGAAGACAAACTTTTAACTGATAAAATTCCTCTATGGAATTGGCCTCTGTAGAGCATTTTCTTGATTAATGATTGATGTGGGAGGGCCCAGATCACTGTGGGCAGTATCACCCATGGACTAGTGTTTCTGGGCTGCAAAAGAAAGCAGGCTGGGCAAGCCATGAGGAGCAAGCCAGTAAGCAGCACTCTTCCATTGTCTCTGCTTCAGTTCCTGCTTCCAGGTTCCTGCCCTGACTTTCTCCAGTAATGGAGTATAACTGTAAGATGAAGTAAGCTGTGTCCTCCAAAAGGTGCTTTTGGTCACAGTGCTTCATCATAATAAAAATCCTAATTGAGACAGATGTCAGTTTAGCTGAGTCCAAATACATGTCCCAGATAGCTTTTCTGGGATGTTTCTTGTTATGATTGTTCACAACAGAAATGTTCGAAACTTCAGAAAGCAGAAGGATTATGTAGTTCTGGAATCTTCTCTTTAATGATTGATGTGGGAGGGTCCAGATCACTGTGGGCAGTATCACCCATGGACTAGTGTTTCTGGGCTGCAAAAGAAAGCAGGCTGGGCAAGCCATGAGGAGCAAGCCAGTAAGCAGCACTTTCTAGGGTTTTGCTTTGTTGTCAGTGGTTATAGCCACCATCATGCCTCTAGCTACGAGTGTCCTCTACCTTCTGATTCTTCCATTTCTGTTCCAGGTTTAAGAAGTTATAACAAAACTAACACTTTTCCTCCTGAAGGTCCCATTTAGTGTGGTATCGAATCTGTATGCCTGGGGAGGTATGAAATTCTATAAGACAGTTTCCTTCCTACTTTCAAGTTCCATTTTCCCTTTCATGTCTCTCTTCTTTGTCTCATATCCTGCAAGTTGAGGCTCACGCTGTACTTTAACAAGAAGGCAAAAAATACTGGTTGCCTACAGTAGAGTGTAGTCAAATGTCTACTGAAAATCCCTTTTTCCAGAGAAGTTGTTTCTTAGTCTCCCCAATACTGACATAGAAAAGAAGCACAAATTTCTCTAATGAATACTGTATATGGGAAAATGGATTCTTCCAATACCAAATTAGAGACTTCACTCTGGAGGCCTAAGAAACTAATAATTAAGCAAATATATGAGTCAAAAGCATTAGCGGTTAAATAAAGCTGAAATACAAGATCTGACACTCTTCTAAATCCAAAAAAATCCAACACACTACTACAAGCAGAAACTTCATAATTGTGCTGATATTAAAGGCCTATGTCAAAATTCAGTTGTATAAAATATTATATAAGATTACCTATAGGAAATACATATAAAAAGCCATATAATAATAAGGCTATTTCATTTTTAGATTTAAGTCCCATTGCCAAGATATTGCAAATGTACATAACACATTTATCTGAATCTAAAAGAACTACAAACCAAATTACTTTTTACCAAGCATATAGGGTAAGGGATATTTAATCTGTTGATTTATACATGTGTACACACACCAAAATGCAAAATGTGTTTTTGTGCCTGCTACCTTAAATGTTTCTCAAAGCAATGTTAAATACCAACTAGGGAATAAATTAAGTTGTTAATTATAAAACTAATCTCTGGGAACAATGAACAACATAACAAAAGTCACGCCAGAGAACTCAAGATAAAAAAACCAAGTTTACATCTCAGAGTGAAGTTGCTGGGTCCAATTCTGTTGTGGATATAGAAGTTTTCAACCAACATTCCCTTCTGTAGTCAAACCAAAAAGTTATGAGAACCACTGTGTTCCATGTTAATATGGGATGAGAAGCAAAATGTAAAGCATTGCAATTTGTTTAGAGTAATGAAAGAGATTCATTGGAATTTTCTGAAATCTGATATTTCTGAAGCTGTTTGTAATGGTAGAACTTTATTTTAAAAATAATCTGGTATATAAAACTTTTTAAAATAAATAATGTGCCCTTTGATGTCTCCACAATTTTAAGAAATATTTTACATTAAGGTCATGCCCTAATTGATAGAGTCTTACTTTGTGTACTGAAAACGATGACTCTATCTCCAGGACCAGTGGCCAAGGGCAAGTGTTGAGAAAAGAAAAAAGCTATAATGAAGATGGTACAGACCTGAAAAGGGGCAAAACTTAATGTCTCGGTTACTCTTTTTCCAAGATCTTGGGAAAGTACTAGATTTGTGTAAATCAATCAGTACAGGAGCAACATGCAGAAAATTCACATTTTTCAGATAACTTGAGTTGAGCGGTCTGGAATTTATAGTAATCAAGCCGTGGTAGTCTTAATGATAGTTTTTTGTTCTCTTGAAGTCAAATTTTCTGCAACACAAAAGAAAGGCCAAATTCCCAGAATGAGACAGGAAAAGAAACGATATAACTCTGGCTTGCTTACAACTCACTATGCAGGCAAGGATGGCCTCAAACTCAACAGAGATTCATCTATCTCTACCTCCCAAGAGCTGGAATTAAAGGCCTGCATGCTGTAGGTCTTCCAGCTCTGCTTTAAATTTTTTTCAACCTAGTCTAAATTCCTGTATTTCAACTTTATATGCTTATAAAATAAATGTTTAATAACTTTAAAATAGCCCTAAAATCTTTATTTCTTTTTCTGAGAAGTTAATAAAGCCACTAAGATCTGGTTTCTATACTATACTCTGTCCCTATTAATGTGAGTCCTTCCTATGTCAAAATCAGGAGGGTATCACAGTATATCATACCAGCATGTTATAATATTTACTTTTTCTAGCAACAGTGGACCTTATTAAACAGACAGGGCATCAGTGAATCTAAAGTTAGCCCAGAAATCTAAGGACTCAAGAGAAAGGTAGCTAAAATCCCAGGTCGCTCATTTGACACAAAATATGTCAATCTTGACCTCTCAGCAAATGAACTTAAAATCACATTAGAAAACGTGGTGCTTTATGACACCCACGTTCTACGTACGTCAACTGCCACTGTTAATCTTTCCTGGTCACCAGTGGTCTCAAGGTAAAGTAGCCGCTGTCTTTACTACCTCTCAGACGGCTTTCAGATAATTTTGTCCCTCTTTAGAAAATAACTAAAGCCCTACTGAATTTCTTGCAGCCGTGTATCCCACCATGTCAGACTTTGACGAGCAAGACCAAGCCCCTGACCCAAGAGATCAGATTAGAATTGATCAACATGTGAGCATATATCTGGATTTGATGAAGAAGGATTGGTACCAGAAGAATATGTATCCTTAGTCCCAGATATCATGATACCAATTGCTTTGCAAGCAGAAATACAAGACCTTCTGATGATAGAGGAAGGAGAGGATGCGATCTGGTTACATGTTGAACACATTGAGTATGATGAAGACCTTGTGGAACCGATGGAAGAAAACAGTGAAGATGAAAGGGACAATGACGAAGCTACAGATGAGTGTACTGAAAACTTTACAGGTACTAGTGGGTTATCTACAATGGGATTTTGGCACTTTAACTGAGATCTGGTACGTCCTTTCATACAACATATTGTAAAGACCACATCCGACTTATGGGCCCATGTACACTGTGTGGTGGTTGGACACCACTCAGAAGTGGGAAAACACAGAGACTGAGGAAGCAGTATGCCTTACTACTTTTAAAATTCAAATAAATGTTTTCCTTATTGAGATTTGGGGGGGGGGCAATGGGGAGGGCAGCAAATATCACCAGACCCAAGTGACTTTGTCATCCTTTTGCTAAGAATCAGAAATAAGTAGCTGTACAGGATGTGAGATCTACTGCAAAGAGAGAAGTATGTCAGTGAAAACATTCAGCCACTGATAGTCCCGCCCTCAGTTAAAGTCTGGTGACTATGGAAATGTAAACTAGGAAGGTACCTAGATATAGTTGTTCCTTTGTTCCTTTGCTCCTTACTTCCATAATGCAGGTACACTGCTATATATTCCTGCTGATTGTAAACTGAATTTTTTTTTAGAAGTTCTAGTCTTAATGCCTGTGTATTTCTTTACATATTGAAGTGAATGAACATAACTATGAATGCACCAGTGTTCCTCCCATGCTGAAAGTAAGGATAAATCGGAGACTGATAAGGAAAATCAAGAGAAAGATGACAACGATACAAACTCAGCTGAAAACAAAGACTAAGATCCAGGTATCTATGTGGAGTTTATAGCATTCCTGACTGTGTTTATGTATGTATATTATATGTGTGTGTTTGTGTTATGTTTAAATGGTTTTTTTGTAAACCAAATAATGAAAACTGTTAAAAAATTAATTCTTAAATTCAGCTTAAGGTTAATAATGAACACTAGGTAGCAGAGACTACACCATGTTCTTCACTTTCTTTTGTTTTTGTTTTTGAAATTGTGTGCTCTTGAGTATGTAGGTGGTTCATATGACTGTGTGGTATATACATGGGATCAATCAGGAATCAGAAGAGGGCATTGGGTGACTTCATTTTATCACGCTCCACGTTTTTCCTTTGAGACTGCACCTGTGACCCAGAGTTCAAGGTTTTCTGGCTATGTTAGCAAACCAAAAGCTCTAATGATCCTACATCTAGTTCTTTCAGTACTGGAGTTAGAGGCATGCACAAGGCGATTATTAGCTTGTTACATGGATGCTAGGATGAAAACTCAGATCCTCATGCTCATGGAGAAAACACTCTTAAGTGTCAAGACATCTGCCTAACCCAAATGGACTTTGTTTCTATTCATTCAGCTATAGATATAAGGATTAATGGGTTGGATATTTGCCACATTGGGTAGTTGAGCCCATGATATTTTGAGAACCCAATTAGCCAGAACAAGTGACTAATGTTTAATAATAGTAATTGAAACCTCATCATGTAGGAACAGCAATAATCTCTTATTTTAACAGGAAAGAATGTGTTTGAGTTTGTGATGACTCATAGAATTATAATAACTAGCATCACTGGGATTGATATCTTAGTATTCATTTAGTTGAACTTGCTTCTATTTCATGTAACAGTCAACAGAAAATGAGTCATGGGAAGGCTATTTTCCAAATGAACTTATCATTAGTTTATATCAATTATATCATTTCATTTATCTTTTTACCAGTACAGAACCTGCGGGTTAAAAGAGTATGATTTATGAATAGAGCATATGGTTATAATGTAGACCACACTGTCTTGGAACATGTTATATAACTCTGTTGTCCTCAAACTCAGAAGCTTCCTATCTTCACATCTCAAGCGTGGTTATGTGCAGATGTGCATCATGCCAAGCTAGCAGCTTTGTTGCTGCTCCTGGTGATGTTCCAATAGAAAAACTATACTAAAATCCAAAATGGTCTCTCCAAACCAAACAACAACAACAAAACAGAGTTTTTCGATGCTTGAAAAAGGGAGAAAAATGAAGTGGCTGTGGTTGGAAGGGGATGAGTTCAGATTCTGTATAGAGAGTTCATACCTAAGGATCTAGGCTTTGATGGAGTGATACTGTAGAAAAATCATGTTGAAACAGCATACACATGTTGGGTCAACTGCTTTACTAGATTTGAAAAGTAGCTGATTCATGTTACTGCTCCACAATGGCTAATTATCCCTTATTACTTCCCACAGTCTGAAGGCATCAAGATGAAACACACGAGGATTTTAACAACAACAATTTGGTTTACATTTCATCACCCTTAAAAGTCAACTTTTACCTATTGTTTTCCTCTAACACAAAACGTGTGTTCAGTAAAACACTGTTGAAAAATCTTCTGAAAGTTCGGAACATTCTTTGCATATATAATGGTGACTCAATTATATTGATAGGGTTTTGTTTTTAATCCTGGCTTAGCAGATATTAAAGGGAATCTGTTGCAACTATGTTATGCCCATAACCACTACAAGATTAGCATTAAACAATGTATTTCAAGAGAGGAAGAGATCTAGCTTCTATTCAAGGAGATAATGAATGTACTGATTTGCCTGAAAGCCAGATAATATCACAGGGCAGTAGCAGTGACAGCAGCAGCAGTATCTATGTACTTGTTAGAAACTCACAAGTCCAGTACAGACAAGCTGAGTCAGAAATGTTTAAGCTGAACCAAAACCTGACTTTTTATAAGCCTTTTAGGTAATCCTAAGGCACATTAATACTTGAAAAAAAAAAAACCACTACATTGGAACAATGAGAGGCCAACTTACTGCTTTAGGGGTGTCAATTAATTCACTGGAGACTCTGCTAGGTAAATTGAACAGAGAAATAAAGGTGGACAATGAGACTTCAGTTCCTCAGAGTTAGGACATGAGAACATATGGAAGCTTGAAGATTAGGTTTGCAGAAGTGGGAAAATGGGTAAGGGAGAAAGCTAGTCCTAGAAATATGCCAATTTTATGGTGTCATATGTTACAAATTTATATAATGTATGAAAGAAAGAACCATATACTAATGACAGAGTCAAACAAGTATAAGATAAAAGGTGTGCAGGAGAAACACATGTATGCGTAGAATGCATAAAGGTGTGTAAGACAATAATAAACACCTTAGGATGATGGCTATCTGAGAAGAGAGATGATGGATAATTCATTTGGAAAGGGTACCCTTTGTTCTATAAGTCTATAATTAAGTATTACCACAAAGTCAAATAGCTTAAAAAATGAGAAATTTATACATAGACAGTTCTGAAGGCCACAAGTCTAAAATTAACTTGCTAGCCCACAAACACTCATTAAGTTTAGAAAAGAATCATTCCTTGTTTCTTTAATTTCTTATCATATTGCATGTGATTTGTTTCCTCCAGAATGGATATGACCAGGACCATCTTAAATCAAAGCATCTGATAATGTACACCATAAACCTCATGAGATCAGCCTTATCTTTTTCTAGTGGAGGGATGGAATAGATTCACAGAGATTATAGGGCTCAAAATCCTTCACAGATGTCCCCTAGGCTCCCCCTTTCCCCAGCATTAATGTCGGAGGTAGAGTGTTGGCTAGGTGTGGTACTCTGGTGGTTTAAGCTCCAAGTATGTGCCCCATGGGGATTTTTTCAGAGGTTTAGCATTTTATATGTCATTCATACAGTGCATGAGATTCTTCAGTACTCTAGTAGCAGGCAAGTTATTCAGATAGCTGGCCATGAATCACCTATGCTGCTGTATGTAACCTCAATAAACTCATTAGCTCTCCAAGCTGTATTTGTATGGAATCCTTTCTTTGGTCCATATGCTGTATCTATCTAAGGTAAGTAGATGTTTCTTTATATCTCCTGAGAAAAAGACTCATACATGGCATACTTTTTTCCCTCCTATCCCTTCTCTTAGCCAAGAACACTCATTTAATTTAAGACACAATAGAAATCTAGGACAATTTCATTCTGTGATTCTTAAGCAAATTATGTCTTCAAAGATACCATATCCAAATAAAATCACATTTATAGGTAGTCGATATTGGAATTTAACATTCCTTACTTTAAAGAATGAATTCTAGTCCATTACAAGAAACAGAAAACTTCTATTGTTCTTATTTATTCAGTAGTGTGGTGGGTACATAGTAAAAGTACAATTGATTTCATGTATGTGGATTCCGTATCTATGAATTAAACTATAGACCAAAATGTTTCAAAAATAATTGTGCCACATATAGATTTCTTTTTTGTTCTTTAAATAATTTACATAATATTCTAAGTAACATAGAAATGAATGACATGTTAGATACAAGTGCTACATGTATGACTATATCTTTTTGTATGACTGGAACATCATGGAGTTTATTATCTTCAGCTAGTTCTGAAAATAATCTTTTACATTTACCAAAGAATGATTAGATTTTCTATAATATTGTGTAAGACTTAGATATTTCTAAATGAAAAAATAATGACAAAATTTTAGAGGGAAAATGGGAATGAAGCTAATATCTATAATGCCATTTAAGGAAAATGAAGCCTTAATCTTTGTAGGACACTAGAAAAGTGTAAAGACCAGGGACTTGTTGATAGAAGACCCTGTTTGTACATTTACATAAGGTTGCTTACTTACATCCTCTATAGCATTAATACATTCCTCCTTGTTTTTTTTTTTCTTGCTAAACACTTCAAGTTTTAATCTTATTAGAAAGTCAAGTTTCGCCAGGCAGTGGTGGCGCATGCCTTTAATCCCAGCACTTGGGAGAGAAGCCTGGTCTACAAAGTGAGTTCCAGGACAGCCAGGGCTATACAGAGAAACCCTGTCTTGAAAAACCAAAACAAAACAAGAAAGTCAAGTTTCACATTCCTTAAGTGAAACATACATCTCACCTTTTTTTTTTACTGGATATTTCATTTATTTCCATTTCAAATGTTATCCCCTTTCCTGGTTTCCCCTCCAGAAACCCCCTATCCCATCCTCCCTCCCCCTGCCTCTATGAGGGTGCTCACCCACCCACCCACTCACTCCTGCCTCCCTGCCCTGGCATTCCCCTACACTGGGGCATTGAGCTGTCTCAGGACCAAGGGCCTCTCCTCCCACTGATGCCTGACAAAGCCATCCTCTGCTACATATGTGGCTCACACTTTCAAAGTCAGAATGGTCACATGAAAAGTCAGTGTATATATACTCTACTATAAACATTAATTTAGTATCCTCTCTCCAGGAAAAAGACATTGGGATAGGTATGGCCCTCATGCCTCACTGGACAATGACAGGAGGACCGGAGCCATTACAAGGTCCCCTTCAATTATTGGAGGTCAAGCCTCTATCCCCACCTTCGAAAGATTAGAATCGCCACAACCCTTCTATACTTAGAGAAGGGAGGAGATGTCAGGGGCAGCCCTGCTTATACACTGAAAACCTAAAATCAGCAATAAGCCCGACATGCATACATGCTAACACAAAGGGGTCTCTGTGGAAAAACACTGAAAAAATGGCTATAAGCTATTGTAAACAGGCAACTTTTGTGGAAATTTACCAACCTGAGTAGTCATAGAACTTGTAAATAGGTAGCCTTGGCGGACAGTACCAACTTAGATAAGGACAAGTGAATCATAGGCAGAGTCATAGTGACCTGTCCCCTGAACATTCACCCAGCTGATACCCTGTTCTGAAAGATATCTGTACTCCCCCTGAACACCTATGCTCTGATGTCATCCCCTTCCCCACATCCTGCCTTTTTGTGTTTATAACCCCTGTGTGAATAAGTAAAAAATTACGATATGATTTTTTAAAAAAGAATATTTTTATTCTATAACATCCTTTTCACCTTAGGGATATCAAAACCTGCTATTAGTATATGGGTTTGACTTCCATTTATTAGTCTTTCTCTTAAGTTTCATAGGTATTGATTATTGTCTTATTTATATCTAACATGCTATGTAACATTATCTTGGTTTTACATTTAACCTAACATTCATTCAATCTCATGGTTTTTGAATAGTTAGTAGTATTTATATGTGAATCCATTTTGACTTGCACAACTGTTTTACTTCTAATGTGGTAATTTTAAAAGTAAACTTAGTTTTCTAAATGGAAAAAATTAATTTAAACATATTCTTTAGGAGTTAGAGTGTTGTTTTTTTCTAAAGATGTGATGTGCATGGTTTTTGGTTGCTGACAAGTGATCAGCAGAGCGGCTTACTGCCCCCAATTCAGGCTAGTCTACATCAGAGAATAACATTGCTTTGATAGGGAAGCTTTATTACAGGAACAAGAAGTTGCCGGGTCCCTACCTCCACAACAGAAAACCCACCACACCGGCTTATTTGCCAAGAACTGTAAGTGAATATGCAGAAGCACACTTAACACAGTGTAATAAGAGGAGCATTTTTAGTCTATTCTAGCATATAACAATTTTCATTGGTGCCCAGAAAGAATGATTTATCAGTGCAGCAAGCAGTGCTTCACCGAGAGCACTCATAACCCCAAAATAAACATCATATGATACTTTGATGTTTAAGTGGATAAGCATGAATGTTCCAAAATCATATCCACTAGGTTTGCTTGAGTTTTCATCTATACAAATACTTATTCTTATTTTGAAAATAATGCTTAAAAACAGACTTGGAGAAACGAAGCTCATTTTCAAATGTAGCTTGTTGGTAAAGAACTTTTGTCAGTTGATTTCCTACATTCAAGCCAAACTGTAATATGGGAGACTCAAAGATCAGCATAGTCAGCTGGTTCCAGTAACTTCCTGGATAAATAATCCCAAACAAAAACCTAATTAAAGCTGAGGACTGAAGCTGACTCATGCAAAAAATGAGCCACGGGTGCACAATGACTCACAGAAAGCCTTCTGAGACAAAGGGCTCCAGCCTCTGGATTATTCACAGTGTTGAACATGATTGCAAGAGAAGAGCCCCAAGCTGAGATAGGAAACATGGACTCGCTCCAGAGTCAATCAGAGGCACCTGAAAGTGGTGCTTACATGAGGAGGGTATCAAGAAACACTAGAGTAACCAAATAAAAGGCATGTCCAGAGAAGGGCCAGGAGGATTGGTCATGTTATCTGGGACCCATTAATACTTCACATGAATAAAATTCTGGGGCACAGTTGGTCTTTCCAAGATGCATCTTCTATAATAATAAGCTCAAGTTTCTCTAAGCCTGCTAGTCTGGTGATCTCAGAATGATTCTACTTATTGTCTGGAAGTGGGACCTAGTGCTACAGGTAGTCCTGGGAAACCGAGGTAAAAAGAAGACTTGTACAAGGAAGTCATCACAGGTCACTTCTTAAAGTCAAGTACAAGGCCTTCTCCTTTTCTGCTCTGTAGCCCAGAATTACTTTCTTCAAAGTGAGAAAAATTAATGAATACGATAAGTATGGCAAATAAATATTATCAGTTACTTCACATTTATGGACTTTCAGTGACATTGCAAAAGCTATCACATTGAAGCAAGTTGGGGGGCACTCCAGTAGCTGCTCTTCCATGTACTTCCTCTACAGTGGAAATATATTCATTAAAAATCTGTGTATAACCACTTACAGTCTCTCCACTCAGCCATATCCTACAATTCTTTTCCATAGACTACCTGGGTGAGCCCTTCTGAGGCTTCCATCCCTACACCTTCCCCAATCCCCCAGAAAAAAATGGGTATGTTGAAGGAATCAATGTGGGAGAGAAGGAGCTCTTGGGAATAGCAGGACACAGTGTCTTGAAACTAGAAATAGGAAAAGCAGGAAAAGTCTCTTTAACTGGCAATGGGGAAAGAGGGTAACACAGAGAGATAGGGCTGTTGGAGGATAGATAACACTAAAGATGTTTGAAAAAAGCCATATGGAATCCCATAGTGAGAATTTTGGTTTCTTTGAAAAACACAGAAGCATTATGGGAATGCATATTTCTTTTACTCTCAAGTGTGGGATATAGGGCTGCTTCAGATTGTCCATAGCAGCTGACTATGATTTGCCTCATGCTCAAGCAGGTGTGTAATTTTTTCAGGAGCAGACTGTTTCTGCAGTTGTGTGACATTTGGAATTCTAGGGACTTTTCAGAGGGTATATAAACACTAGGGCCTTGAAAGATAGGGTGGGTTGTTTGTTGATTACTATTCATCATGATTGGTTAAGTAGTCATGTGCAAAGAAGAAACAAGAAAAAGAAAAAAAAATTAGATAGCCTGACAGGAAAGATCAAACTTGCCTCAAGAAACTCCATGGCCCTAATCAACAGGACATAGTCTAATGATAATATTGCCTCCTTTCTTCTCTATCCTTTTTTCTCTCCAATCTAGTGTTAGGGGATTGAAGAAGGGTGGAAAAGGGTGGAGAAGGGTAGAAGAAAAAGGAACCCACAAAGTAGCCAAAGACAAGCCACTGAATCATATTATTTTATATTTACTTATGACTACATGTATGTGTTGTATATATGCATGTGGTCTCCCACACATACATTAAACACACACACACACACACACACACACACCACCCCTAAAGATAGACTAATAACACACAAAACCCAGTTCCTATCTTTTTTCAAGTTGTTTGTCAGGGCAGTCCAAGAGACCCTTCAAATTAGATAGGTTACTGCCATTGCCCTCGAGTGCCTCTCAGAATTTGAGGATTATCTCCTATTGCTGAATACACCACATATGTTGAAAACAGGGCTTGAAGGTATCACCCTGCAACTGACCAGGAAGCCTCTTCCCTGAAGATTAGCTCCCTAGTGCTAGAAGTAGCTATATAAGCTGTCAAGGGAGAAAAAGTAAACAATCAATAGTCTTAGACAGAAGTAAAGCCTATGAACCACAGCAAGGCAAGATATTCCCAAAGGTGCAGTAGTTATATGTATATCTTGGGGGTAATCAAGATCCTTTCAATTGTACTTAAGGGCTGTTCAATAATAGGAAAATTGTCCCAGGTACTGTAAACCTAGCCAACTATACATGGCTGGTGAAACCATGGGCCCTAGAGAACCTACAGCTCTGCCTCTTTCTTAAACCAGTATACTTTCTAACTGTATTGTAAATGCTTACCTTTCTACTCACAGTTAAGTGTAGCTCCCCCATCTCCAAGCCCTGCCATCAAAGATGATTGCTTTTGCCACAAATGCAAACCACTAAAGAAAGCCATGACTGGTAAAAATGCAAAGAACAACTAACCATGGGTTGACACCTCAGTTGATATACCTACAACACAAACCCTACACCCTAGAAGCAGGGAAACATTGCAGACAATGAGTCATATTCTCTGTAAGTGACAGAGAACCAAGATGATTGCTTTGAGGTTGTGTCTTCTATATGGGACAGTTCCATGCATGGCTCTAGGGGCTTGGGCCTGATGAGGGGAGGACGATGAAAAAGGGACACACATACATACAGAAGACAGAACAGTGGGGATCTGGTAGACTAGGCTCTCTACCAGAGAAACCACAGCACCCTGAAACCTCAGCAAGTTTATTATATATAGTTGAGCAGGGAGGCAGGATATTACATACAGCTGAACAAGAAGTCAGTGCTTATTGTATACAACTAGATTAAGGAGGCAGGTAGCTAGCTTATCTCAGTAGGAGCTGTCTCTCTACCAGCACAACATTCAGGTCATAAATATCTGGGGCAGGAAGCTATAGTGGACATTTTCTGCATACACATTGTCAATACTCACACTTGGTTCCCTGAGAGAGGTTCACTATTTCTCTGAGCTTTACCACAGGTGGATAGACTTTGCCATCCTTCATGGGTCTGACGCTTTTAGGTCCAT
Source organism: Mastomys natalensis (assembly GCA_021653895.1). Lineage (NCBI taxonomy): Eukaryota > Metazoa > Chordata > Mammalia > Rodentia > Muridae > Mastomys > Mastomys natalensis. The sequence continues at coordinate 161,570 of JAJTUV010003246.1, forward strand.
GACATAGCCTTGTCAACAACACACATTTCCTGAGGACTTTACTCATTTAGTGCCTCCTACAGACAGGGAAGAGGCACACATGAAATCTCAACAATATGTCATTTCCAACAAGATCTGAACAATCACAACCGTGTTTAACTTGCTGACATATCTGCAAGACACCTCACAAGGCCTCACCTCTAGGTGAATAGCTATAGGCATTTAATGCTTGCTGTGTTGGGGAGGAGCTTTCTCAGGAGACAAGTCCCTGATTGGTTATCCAATCTCAAGGGGTCAGTCTCAAACACTATAAAAATGAATAGTGCTAAGTGCACTCAGCAGGTTGTATTTGTATGTTTATAGGTATGCACATGTGCAAAAATAATAAAGTAAAAGAGAAAACATGGCACATGAAAGTGAAAAGAGAAGTAAGTAAAGGAAGGTGAGCAATGGGAGAGAAAGCAGGGTATGATCAAAGTATAATATACATATGTAAGAAATATCTTGTAATAAAATCCATCATTTTTTGGAATTAATAATAAATGCTAGTGAAAAAGAAAAAGAAAAAGAAAAAAAAATGACTGCCCTGTACACAAGCTTATTCCCTTCTGTGTATTCAGAATCCTAGAGGGTATTTTGAACATGAGCAACCTGTAACTGACATAACCCCAAAGAAAAGTGCCTCCTCCAACAACCATGGACTGCCACCAGCTTCTCAGCTAGAGGCAGAGCCTGGTGAGCCCTTTGCTCCATGTTGATGTGCACATTAATTTTATGTTTGTGCATCTACAATCCTGCCACTTCAGACATCCCAGGCATTAAAAAAAATTTCTTTGTTTTATTCTCACAATACTACTTTCACCATCATATGTGGCAATTAATATATTAAAGCAAAATGAATGAAATGCATGCAAAATACACCTAATTCTCTAATTAGTATTGAGTATTAAAAATTTAGAACAATATAGCATTCTTTGGCACCAAGTGAGACAGAAGGCACATGGCCTTTTATCACCATTAGTCAAGTGTAAGTGCAAATAGAACGCTATCCACACAATAGCTGCACACTATTGTTACCCTGAAGCCAAAGGCTGCAGTGGTCCTCCTCCATGATGCACTATATCCCATCAAATTTTGAGCCCAAAATAAGTCCTTTTTTATGTTGTTTCTTACCAAGTATTTCATCAAAGCAGTAAGAAAAATAATCAATACAGATGCACTAGAAATTTAGTGTACTTCTTTCTTAGTGGGCCTTTGGGACTTACCTTGAGGTAAGTCACAACACCAATGCCATAATCATTATTATCTATCTGTCATTGTTTTTGTTTGTTAGAGGACAGTTGGAGTATCCATGTAGAACCATGGCCTGAAGTACTCACATGCATATAGATGTGTTCTGTCATTGTGAAGGATGGAAAGAGGATGAAGACAAAAGATTACACAGGCTCATCCAGAGCTAAGGGGCTAGAAAGGTGGTAGAGGATCTTCCCACACTGATAGCACAACATGCAAAGAATTCTAAATTCAAGCTTGGCCTCTCAGGTCTTTATATGGTAGATTTATTATGTAAAAAGAAGTATTACTAGTGTATAGGGCCCATGTTTTGCATGTCCAGGCTCTCGGCCTCTTATCCAAAGAGTTACACATAAGAGCTCAGACAGATTTGCTGAAATAGCAAGATAACTTGGGAGTGGGGAGACAAAGTGATGGTGTTGGTTATAGAGGCACTCACTGGTAATAATGACAGTCTGCCACATAAGTGAGAGTTCTCAAGGGCCACTTGAGGCAGGCAAGTATATGAGTTGGTTTAGTTTACCCACTTGGCTTTGGGTTACACATACCCTCTTGGTAATTTGCCTGCCAGGCTTCTTCCTCTACACATACTATACAGACACCCCTCTCCAAATAATGCATGTAGCAACTTCAGAACTCCCTCAACCTCTAACCATCTAACTCATATTAGACTATATTTACTTTTAAATTTGAACAAAACTGTAACTTTCTCTGTCCCTGATCTGTAACAGATCAAGTAACAAATTTAGACAGTTGTATTCAAGTATATTGCTGATATAGAGGGATATGAGAGAAGGAAAGGGAGGGAGAGGGAGGGAGGGAGAGAGAGTGGAGGGGAAGGGAGGGAGAGAGAGAGAGAGACAGAGAAAGACAGAGAGAGAGAGAGAGAGAGAGAGAGAGGAGAGAGAGAGAGAGAGAGAGAGAGAGAGAGAGAGAGAGAGAGAGAGAGAGAGAAGAGGGCAGTTCTGGCCTCAACTTGGTTTGGGTACTTGCTCATTAAAGAAAACTATCCTCTAGTAACCTCTTAGGGAGAATGCTATTTACCATCTTATGGGTATAAACAAGTGGTTATGAATGATTTAAGTCAAATGCATTTCGGGGAGCGGCATGCACAGAAGAGAAATGAATATATAACCTAATCTGTTAGCTTACAGGCTAGGCTCCTCCCAGGGACCTATCAAGGACTTATGTCATTACTTGCTGCCCTCAAAGTATGGGTTACTGATTAAAGGACTGTCCCATCACTCCAGCTCTCTGTGTTCCCAACTGGCCTTTCTCTTCCCTTTTCTGTCCTTCTCTATTCCCCCTCTCATGGCTCTTCCTCCATCTGTCTGCCTGTCTACATGTCCACTCGTCTGCCTCTACCACTTCTCCAGGTCCTCGCTCCCCTCCATTCCCCCAAATAAACTCTCTTTATACTAGATCTGTTTCACAGCACAGTTATTCAGGTGCTCACCTTACTGTGGGCCCTCGAGGTACCCCTTCACCACCATTTATACTTTATAACACTATCAACCAAGCTAGAGAACCACACAAAGTACACTTCTTCATAACCATCTTCGACTTCCCATAGACATACAGAAGGGGACAGCCCAGGGCCTTGAAATGCTTCACTCATGTGACCTGCTGTCAGTCTTAATAGCATATCTCTTTACCAATCTGCACTACTGCTTTACTCCAGAATAATAAAATAAAAAGTTATGTCACTTCTTCTGCAAATCTCTGTGAGCCTCTATTTTCAAGTCTTTTTGGATAAAAGGTCAAGAAGCTGGAACTAATCAGCCCACAGCCAATAACCAGTAACAGATACACACTGTTTTATTTAACGGGTAATTAGTTGACTGAAACATTTCATATAATTATGTCGATGTCATGCAGGCCTCCAATTGAAGTCTTGTTTTGAGCCTTGTAAATTTTACAAATGTTACAGGTGGGTTATGTTAAATATTTAGTCTACTCTTTCCCCATGGACCTGTGGGGCTTCTCTTGGTGTTTTGTGCTGCTTTATACTAAACACATGAGCAGGTTAGAGAAAACAGATGTGCCTTTGCCACATTATCAATGCCCTAATTATAGTCTCTATGTTCAATTTCCCTTACTCTACATAAATGCTACAAACATATAAAACAATGATTGTAATGGAACTGACATGGCCCCATTCCTAACAAATAAACTGCAAGGATTTCCTGCCTCTTTTGTGGCTACCACTGCTGTCTAGAAGGGACTGAAATTTATTTGGGTTATTGTGGTCATGGGAATAAGAAAAGTCCCCCATATTCTAGGGTATTTAGACACTTGGTCTCCAGTTGATGGTGCTGTTTGCAAGAAGTGGGGTAGGGGAGCTAGGTGGTTTAGCCTTGCTAGAGAAAGTACATCCCTAGAGGCTGGCTTTAAGATTAAAAAAGCTCCTCACCACTTTCAGTTTATTCTTGCTGCTCTGTGATTGTGGTTGACGATATGAGGCATCAGCTTCCTCTCCAGCTGCTGTGCTGGCCTGCTGCCATGCCTCTCTACCATGATAGACTCAACCCACTGGAACCATAAGCCCAAATTAACCTTTCCTTTTATAAGTTGCCTTGAGCATGGTGTCTTGTCACAAGAGAAGAATAAGTTATAGATCTGTGGAGGTGCTCTTCCTACGTGAGTAGCAAAATCTAGCCATATAATAGTAATCCTTCGAACTAAGCTTTGCCAGAAGTTTTGGTAACTGGGACACTTGATGTCAGGCGATGACATATGACTCATGATGAGAAATTTCTATTGCTATACTAGTAGACATGAGAATCAAGGGTTGTTTCAAAATCTGTTTTCATATTTGTGCTACTGACATTTCCAGGATGGAATGGCTTTCTAAAGGATTTATTAGTAAGATTTCTGGAAGTAACCCTTAGGGTATGATATTCTCAAGAGCTCTGAAGGTCTTCTCTCCAGTTTAAACTGGTAACGTTTATTCGTTATGTGGCTGTTTGGGTGTGTGCATGATCCTGTGTGTGCTGGTGCTCAGGTGTATGATCCAGTACACTGTACTTCAGGAACTGTCTGTCTTGGTTTTGGGTACAGGGTCTCTCATGAGGACCTGGGGCATGGTGTTTAGATCAGAGTGGCTAGCCAGACAGCCCCAGGGATCATCAATCTGTCTATCTCCTCAACATCAGAATTACAGTATGTGAGTGTTAAAGCACTTTCCTTTTTACATGAGTACTAGGGGGTGAACTCAAGTACTTATCTTTTTTCATGAAGACTTTTTCTGACTAAATATCTCCCTTTCTCCTAAATTATTTTTAATCCAATCATTTGAATTCTCTAGAAGTGTTCTTTAGGCAATGCTTCAAGCAAAGCAACAGTTATTGAGAAAAATCTATTGAAAATCAATAATAATCATGACAGACTATGATATTTGAGTCAACATCTATACCCTCTTTCTCCTTTTCTCAGGAAGATTCAAGACTGTTGCAGCCAATAATAAAATGGAGCTTTATGTTCCTCCAGCTCTTGAGTGATCGTTCTAGAAAGAATGGAACACTTAAAGTTGTTAATACGGTTTCAAGCTACTTTTTCCCCAAGTCTGTTTTCCAGGTGACTGCAATGTAGATGCAGAAGGTACTTCTTTCACACAGCCATCACAGGATGAAGGCCCTACCATGGCTCCAACACTGTAGAGACTAGTAGGCCCCCCTCTGGTTAAAGAGATTCTTTTCTAGGAGAGTCAATCCTTGAAAATACTTTAGGCCTGGCAGTGGTGGCGCATGCCTTTAATCCCAGCACTTGAGAGGCAGAGGCAGGCAGATTTCTGAGTTCAAGACCAGCCTGGTCTACAGAGTGAGTTCCAGAACAGCCAGGGGCTACAGAGAGAAACCTTGTCTTGAAAAAACCAAAAAAAAAAGAAAATACTTTGTGTTTCCCTCTCACGCCCTTTGAGAAGCTGTAGCATCTTACACATCTGAAGTTCTTAGAACCCTCCCAGCACACCTCCCCCTCTCCCGTTGTTCAAGAGCAGCAAGATCCCTATGTTCAAGAAAGCAGTAAGATCTTCTCTTTGGTTTAAGATTTCTCCCTTTTGCTCGCAAATGAAAAGATTCCTTCAAGATTTCATTAACGTCTTGCCTGTATTTGTGCATACTTGCCTGGGTTCTTCTTTCTATTGGCTCTTTTGCAAAGCTTCTGTCTCTAGTAATCCATTCATGAGTACATGCCTCCTAAAGTAGAAGTGTCATTCATTAAAAGCCTTACCCATTACATGACTTTGAGGGCAGGAGATATATAATTAACATCTGAGCACAATCTAAAATACCACAAACATCCCAAAAGAATGTCTCAATAAAGTTAATTTTGATGAGTAACTTGAGTTTATTTGGAGCTACTTATGGAGAACTAGGTTGTTACAACAGCTGGTATTTTTCAAAGTCAACCTATCATACCATTCACACCCCCCATTATCATGTTCCTGACTAATATAGCTTTATGTCTACAAGAGAATGGGTACAAGCCTGAGTTCAGAGCGCTACCTAGTGTTAATACAGAGGAGGAAACAATAGGCTCAAATAACACATTCCATAAACAAAAGCAGACTCTAGGAGTTACAAATTTACTTGTACTCTGTCCTTTCTCTTATCAAGGACTCTGCTGGTCTTGGCAGACTCTGTCTAACCTTGGAAAGAACAGTCTGTTTTGCTGCATTTAGTTTCATAGAAAAACTAAATGGCATCTTCAGCAAGACAGACTCTGGATAGGATTTGAAGGACTACTTCTATACTCATAACCATTTTCCTTTATCCCACAGAACCAAACCCACATCATTTTGAGTAGGGAGGAAAGCAAAGAAAGCTTTGCCCAGGGCCAAGCTTTCTGCATCTTTCTCTTTCAGAAAGTTAATCCATTTGCAGCAGAGTATGAAGTCAAAGCTCATGGTCCTCTCAAAAATTAATAGAGTCTTCGGCTAAAAGCAATTAAGAGGAATCAAAATCATTACAAATAAAAGCTAAAGTAATAGGCAAGCTATCTTGCCAAACAAATTGAGGATAAAGATACTTAAGAAGACTCCCTGTTGGGGTCAGCACAGCCGAAGACACTATTTCTTCAAGGGAACCTGAATTTAATTGGATCCATCTGTTGAACAATGTATTCCCCAACCAGCAATGAATAGCAAATAACGGCTGAATATGGTCAGGGAAAGAGCTCATCAAAGTGAGCTGTAACAAAACCACTCTCATCCCAGAGTGGCCATGGGCACACGTAGAAAGCCAATACCATCAGCACTGCCATCCATGAGGGAAGGAGCAGGAGACATTTTTAATATAATCCAACCAGTCATTAAACAAAATGGCAGATAATGATCACAGCCTCTAAAGGGAAAGGAGTCAGTGACCAGGGGTCACTGCAATATATTTTCTAGAATATGGTGTTTTCCACAAAAAAAAAAAAAAAAAAAAAAAATAGACATGCAAAAAAACAAAAACAACAACAAAAAAAAAACAACCAAGAATGTGTAACTCTTGAGTCTGATCTATTCCTGTTCACAGTTTTACAGAGTTACTCCATATGAAATTATTAGACAGCTGATACTGTCAACATCAGGCAAACTAAATCAAACTGCACCTTTAAAATCAAACACCAAGACCTGAAAAGACACCATGGTATGGCATGCATGGCAACATAAGCCTTGAATTCAGGGACAGTGAGTATGTGGAGGCTGTTCTGGTCCTTGTTAGAAACAATAGGCAGGCAGACAGAATAAAGGTGACCATCTGCAGCTAGCTGTTTCCTGGGTCCCATTTGGGATCAGGAATATCTATCTATCTATCCCAGAATTCTGTCACTCACTGATGGTATGATCTGTGGCTGGCAATATCCTTTCTTTCACAGCTTGGTAGGGAAGCTTCTGTGTCCTGGGACCACAGATATTAGTGCATATGATCATTAAAATGTTGGCATCCGCTAACACAAAGACCATGGTGTATGGCCTATTACTGTCTTAATATATTGGCCAGCGGTTGATACATTTCTTTGATAGTCAACAAGTGCTTCCCTTGAGCCCACAGGGCCAGAGACCTTCTCTAATGAGAAGAAAACCCCTCTTTTACAACAGAAAGATCAACAGAAATCCAAAAGTTGAAAAGAAATACCGTATACCTGAAGACATGGTAAGACCACAAGAGGAATAACAACCCCCTTAATTAAACATGAGCTTAAAGACCCAGAAGAGCCCTTGCCTTGATGGGGATGCACACTCACTGGCAACCTTGGTCATGTTCAGAGTTCGTTTCAGAATGCGCAGCTTTCTCTTTTCCACTCTCTTTTCATCCCACCTCTGACACTAGCCAAAATCCTAAGCTCACTGAAAGCTCTTGGGTGCTAGGCACAAAGGGGACATGAAAAGTTAGGAGTAAGACATTTATTAGAAGAGTGGTTAACCCTACAGTCAGGCAGAAAATGGTATAGTGGAGACTCAGGAGTTTAGGCCCCAAAATCAAAAATAGATGACATATCCAGGGCCCCATGGAGAATCAGGCCCAGGAAGTAGAAGTGTGTGTGGGGGGTTCCATTCTTATAGGTCTTTGAGGAAGTGGGAATATTTTAGGCAGCAGGGAAAGCCATGTGTCAAGGAATGTGTTGTCATTGGTAACTACTGGTAGCTCTCTTGTGTCTGAGTCTGGGAAACTCACTTGAAAAGTCTTGGTAAGTTATGTAGGAGTCAGCTGAAAAATTATAGACTCATCAGCAGACTCCCTTCCGGATGTCTACCAGGAGGTGTGAGACTGAAGAGAAGGAACTGCTGTCATATGTGTTGTGCTGTGAGTAGACGTGTCTGCTCGGTATACTAACACCCAATGACCCTGGTATCCATTGACCCTTTTAGGCTACCCAACCTCCATACATCTACAAGCCAAGGCTGTCTGCTTCCTTTAACTTCTTATTCAGGAAGTATAATAATTCTCTCTTTTTCAACCCTTTCCTCCTGGGAGGCTGCCCAGATAGCTAACTTGCCTGTTCTTGTGTTTCTTCTAAGGCCGAAAAATTCCTCACATTGCCTTCTTCTGAGTCTTTTGTAAAATCTTTAAATATATTCTATAGAGACAGTTAGATCTCTCAATCTGACTACCAGAGTATTGGAAAAAAAAATGTTCCTTTAGGAATTTTCAGCTGGGAGAAAGAAAGGGCTGAATCCCGATGCCAGCCAGAGTGCAATCTTGCCTCTCAGAAAGTTCTTTTGTGAAATGCTGATATCTTGTCAGAACACCTTACTGGAGACACTAGACCCCAGAGAAAGATGCTTCAGTGATAGGGAGGACCACACCTTGACAAGGCACACACCTTGTCAGATGTGTGCCTCCCTGGCCCCCTATTTCTATATTCTATATTCTGTATTCTCTATTCTATATTCTATCTTATATTCTAATTCTATATTCTATATTCTATTCTATATTCTATATTATTCTATATTCTATATTCTATATTTTAATTCTGTATTCTAATTCTATATTCTATATCCTATACTCCATACTCCATACTCTATACGCCATACTGCATATTCCATATTCTATATTCTAATTCTATATTCTATATCCTATATTCCATATTCCATATTCCATACTCCATACTCCATACTCCATATTCCATATTCTATATTCTATATGCTATATTCTATATTTTAATTCTATATTCTAAATTCTAATTCTATATTCTATTCTATATACTATATCCTATATCCTATATTCCATATACCATACTCCATACTCCATATTCCATATTCTATATTCTATATGCTATATTCTATATTCTAATTCTATATTCTAATTCTATATTCTATATTCTAATTCTATACTCTATATTCTATATTTTAATTCTGTATTTGAATTCTATATTCTAATTGTATATTCTATATTCTATATCCTACATTCCATACTCCATATTCAATATTCCATATTCCATATTCTATATTCTAAATTCTAATTCTATATCCTATATTCCATATTCCATACTCCATATTCTATATTCTAATTCTCTATTCTAATTCTATATTCTATATTCTAATTCTATATTCTATATTCTATATTTTAATTCTGTATTTGAATTCTATATTCTAATTGTATATTCTATATTCTATATCCTATATTCCATACTCCATATTCAATATTCCATATTCCATATTCTATATTCTAAATTCTAATTCTATATCCTATATTCCATATTCCATACTCCATATTCTATATTATAATTCTATATTCTATATTCTATATTCTATATTCTATATCCTATATCCTGTATTCCATACTCCATACTCCATATTCCATATTCCATATTTTATATTCTATATTCTATATTTTAATTCTGTATTAGAATTCTATATTCTATATTCTAAATTCTAATTCTATATCCTATATTCCATATTCCATACTCCATATTCTATATTCTAATTCTATATTCTATATTCTATATTCTATATCCTATATCCTGTATTCCATATTCCATATTCCATACTCCATATTCTATATTCCATATTCCATATTCTATATTCTAAATTCTAATTCTATATCCTATATTCCATATTCCATACTCCATATTCTATATTCTAATTCTATATTCTATATTCTATATTCTATATCCTATATCCTGTATTCCATATTCCATATTCCATATTCCATATTCCATATTCCATACTCCATACTCCATATTCCATATTCCATATTTTATATTCTATATTTTAATTCTGTATTCAAATTCTATATTCTAATTGTATATTCTATATTCTATATCCTATATCCTGTATTCCATATTCCATATTCCATACTCCATACTCCATATTCCATATTCCATATTTTATATTCTATATTCTATATTCTAAATTCTATATTCTCAATTCTATATTCTATATCCTATATATTCCGTATTCCATATTCCATATTCTATATTCTAATTCTATATTCTATATTCTAATTCTATATTCTATATTTTAATTCTATATTCTAATTCTATATTCTATATCCTATAGAATATATTATATTATATTATTATTATATTATATTATATATATTATATATCCTATATTCCATATTTCATACTCCATACTCTACACTCCATACTCCATACTCCATATTCCATATTCTAATTCCATATTCTAATTCTATATTCTAAATTCTATATTCTAATTCTATATTCTATATTATTCTATATTCTATATTTTAAATTCTATATTCTATATCCTATATTCCATATTCCATACTCAATATTCCATATCCTATGTTCTATATTTTAATTCTGTATTCTAATTCTATATTCTATATCCTATATTCCATATTCCATAGTCTATACTCCATACTCCATATTCCATATTCTATATTCTATATTCTAATTCTATATTCTGATTCTATATTCTATATTCTAATTCTATATTGTATTCTAATTTCTGTATTCTATATTCTATATTATTCTACATTCCATTCTATATCCTATATATATATCCTATATCCTATATTCCGTATTCCATACTCCATACTTCATACTCCATATTCCATATTCCATATTCCATATTCTATATTCTATATTCTAATTCTATATTCTATGTTCTATATTCTAATTCTATATTCTATATCCTATATCCTATACCCTATATCCTATTTTCTATATTCTATATTCTAATTCTATGTCCTATTCTATATTCTATATTCTATATTCTATTCTTTATTATATATTCTTTATTATCTCTCTTCTGTATTCTATATTCTATATTCTTCTATATTCTATATTCTATATTATCTATATTCTATTCTATATTCTACTTTCTACATTCTATATTCTATATATATATTCTATATATTCTACATCTACATTCTATATTCTATATTCTATATATTCTAATTCTATATTCTATATTCCATATTCTATATTCATCTCACTTCAGGACCCCAAGAATGGATTTTGTGGGACAAGAAGCAGTCACTGGATTTCTTTGTTCTGTTTCTCCCCACATTGTGGGAAATGTGACCACATTGATTAAATCTCTTTCTTCTGCTTTTCACTGTTATTAATTTGGCTGTTTCAGATGATGAAGCTGAGACTGGCTTATTGGAGTACAGGCTATGACTCCAATCTCAACAATAATTAAATTATAAATCACATAACACAAAGTTATAATTAGAAGATAATCCTTCCTCCAGTAATCGCCTAAGGCCTACATTGCTGGAGACTGTGCCTTTTCTTATCAACTATTTTCTAACCAATGAATAACAATGAAACTTTATGATCAGAGTTTCTAAGACAGACTCTGGAGGCTGAAGAGATAATAAAACATCTTTATATGGAACAGGCAGCAGAAAATGCTACTATTGCTGCAGAATCAGTGATTAGGCACGTTCTGAAACCGAGCAGCTTAAGTTAGGCTGTTGAAAGACAGCAGCTTATAGGAAATGGACGAAAGTATTGTGACACCTTACTTTAGACTTTTAATAGTTGGTACTCATTAGCTAATACAAAAGGCCGCCTAGAAATAAAAAATGGAAAGCAATTTGGCCTTTATTATTTCACCAAGCTTGTTGTGTCATGGAGAAAACAACTAAATGGCAAAGCTGTTCTTCCATTGAAAACAAGCACGGCAGATTTCAGCCTATTTTTAGAAACACTACTGTGCTGTATTCCATCTAAATGAGCTAGAAGATGTGCTGTTTTCATCCCCAGGCCTTTACAAGGTATCATTTATCAGGTTTATGTGATATTAAGAATATAAGTCAAAGAATTCTTTAAATGAACTCCTCGGTGTGTAATAGCCACGTTTCTACAAGGAAGAAAGTACAAACACAAGGTAGAGTGTATATAAGACTCCCAAATGTACCTAGCTGGGTACTAGCCTTTCTCTAAACACTGCATACAAGGGAACTACATATAGGACTTGGAAAAGATCTGTCATTACATTCAAAAAATGGTAACTCACAGTCAGAATTCATTTATCAGCCTTCCAATGAAATCCCTATGGAAAGTCAGTTTATAGAAAAAAATGTCCAAGGATTCCTGAAATTGATTTAAGTTTTTGAACACTCAAGTTCAACTGAGTGAATGCTCGATCTCAGCATCAGAGATGGGTTTCATTTAAAAAAAAAAAAACTGTTTTGTGCAAAATAAACATAAAGGTTTGTAAAATCACAAAAGGAAAAAAAGAATGCAGGGCCTTGTGAACTAACACACAAAAGTATTCTCGAAAGAAAGAAAGGACATGGAATTGGGTGAGTGGAGAGGAGAGGAGGAGCTGGGAGGATGTAGAAGAGGAAAAGCCTCCGTGATCAGAGGATATTGTAGGAAATTTGTTTGCAATAATAAATATTACCATTACATTACCATTACAATTTTAGTTTGGTATTGTCTCTTGCTCTTTTTACTTTTTGGTTTCCAATAATAACCCTTGTTTACAGAAGTCCATTTCAGATTGCATGCATACATACAATAAGTTAAAAGCATGTTTGTATAGGATAAAGTTTATAAATGTTATCTTTCAATAAATTGAGTAGTTGAAATAGAGATTTAAGTAAACTTTTGTTTTCTTATTTACTATATTCTACATGAGTATAAAGCAAATTTCTATAACTTTGAAATGCTTATCTGAACAGATTTGGCTAGTAAAAGCTGGCTTGTTTTCTTACATTTCACTAGACTTTTTATCATTTGACTTTTATTAAAAAACTAAACTATCTTGTCAACATTTTGTTTTGACTTTGAATACAATTTTTGTACTTTTTCTTCCTATTACATATTGACTTTAAATTCTTGCCATCTGTGTAAATTATGATAACAAATAATATTTTCTGTAATATGTAAAAGAGCCTGTGTTTTCAGATACTTAAAATGAGTTGGTCTTATTAGGAAAACACAACTTTTGTATTATTTACTTCAGAGGTATAGATTCTGTCATATTTAGATTTGCAACAAGTTGTTTTTATACTGTATAATCTATTGTGTACATCATTAGCATGGTATATCAATGAAGTGCTTAAAATTTAACATATGGAAAAATTTTAGTCATCAAAGTTTAACTTAGTTTATGAAAAATCTGCAACATCTGTAATTCAGGATAATGGTGTTTTTATATAAGAAACATTTTTCTCATAGGAAACAGTTAATAAAATTATTATAGTTATAAAATTAACTAATTACAAGAATAATTGAAATTTATTCATTTTTAGGCCACATGAGCATCTTTTCCCCTCCTCCAACTCTCAAAGCAACCTCATAATAATCCTCTTCCTCCCCTTCTCTTCTCACCCAACTTTTGAGTTATTTTCCTTTTCCTTCCCCATCAAGTCGAGGTTGTTTCATACAAGTACCCTTGTGAATGAGGCCAGTCCTGGCATGTGGTTGACCTGCCAGGGTCACCTCATTAAAGAAAACTGACTCTCCCTCTCCCAGAAGCTATCAAATGCCAGTAGCTACGCAGTTAGTTCTAGGATTTTTGTGCCCCTCCCCCTTTCATGCTGGGATTTTTGTCTAAGTTGAGCTTGTGCAGATCTTTTATGTGCTGTCACTATCACTGTGAGTTCATATTTGCAATTGCTCCATCTGTTGTGTATGGAAAATACTGTTTCCTTGATGTTATCTACTACCTGAGGGGCTCTTATAGTCTTTCTGCCCCTTCTCTTGAGAATATTCCTAAACTTTAGGAGGTAGGGAATGTAATATGTAAGTCTCATTTAGGGCTGAGTACACCATTCTCTTATTCTCAGAATGTAGACAAATTGAGAGTCTCTGTTAATTATCATCTACTGCAAGGAGATACTTTTACAGTGAAGTCTAAGAGATGTTCTAATTTATGGCACTAGCAATAATTCACTGGGAGTCATTTTAGTACTATGTCCATTTAAATATAGTTATAGTACTGGAGAGTTCTTCTAGTGCCTATTATCTATCTAGCCAGTTTCTTGGCCTGTTTCTTGGTGCAAGCTATGGGTTCCATCTCATGGACCAAAACTTATACCCATTTTTAAAGTAGTTGGTTATTCCCACAACATCCATACCACTATTGCACTAGACATCATACCTTGTCAGGCCATGTGTTATTACAGTTTGCAGGGACTACAGATGGATAAGACTAACATCTATGGTAGTATGCATATATATAATCTTCCAGCACTATGAAAGCTTTCCAGTAGAGATGAAACTTCTAGGTTGTTATCAGCTTGATTTCTTCTTTGGTGATTCAAGAATGTGGTAACATTAGCAATAGTCTTACTACCAAGTTCTGAAAGGTAGTAATTGACAAGGATAAAATCTTTGAACCATCTTGCCAGCCCTATATGATTGCCTTTTTGGTGTTTTGTTTTGTTTTGTTTTTAAGGAACAATCTGTGAAGAAAACCAGAGCTCTGTTATTTCAGTGAGCTATTGCAAGAATACTGAAAAGGTGGCTGGAATGCTTTTTAAGAGACATTGATGCTTTTGTAGAGGCCCAATGCTTGGTTCCTAGCAACTACAACTGTACTCTAATTCTAGTTCAAGGAAATCTAACAACCTTATGACCTCCATGGGCACTTACATTCATATGGTACACATTAACTCATATAGACATACACAAAAACATAAAAAAAATAAATCTTTAAAAATTCAAAAAGCTAAAAGAATCATGGGCTAGATAAGTAAATGTAGTTTTTATAACAATGCCTCATCAAATGGTAAATATAATTATAAAGGTAGAAACTATTTTTTAAAACCAAGAAAATACCCTGTAGTTGAAAACACAAAACATTAATTATTATATTAACTAATATATTAAAGGAGTTCAACAGTAGATGAGAACTGATTAATTAGTGACATAATCTAAAGATAGATGATGAATCCTCACACTATCAATGAAAATAATGAAAAGAATGGTCTCAAAAATGTATGTGTCTCAAGGTAATAAAGCAGAAAGTAAAAGTGGAGAGCATCTGGCCTCTGAACATCTACATGACAATACATACACACACACACACACACACACACACAAATATATTGTACATATACACATACATACACATGGATACAGTGTACACACTCGATAAAATAAACACATACTAGAAAAAGAAAATATTAAAAAATTTGTCACTAGCCTGTCTGATATACATACAACCAAAAAACATACTAAAATTTTTCAGGCTGTCGTAATCATATTGATAGCCATTATACAATCCAATATTTATATAACATAGCTTGTCTATAACACATATACATATATAATATATACATATACTTTTTGTGCTATTATTGGCAAATATATCACATATATATGTTATTAGCAAATATATACATACACATATGTGTGTGTGTGAGTGTGTGTGTGATATATTTGCCAATAACACCAAAAAAGGTATAGGTAAGAGTGAGATCATATTTATCTAGTCAATGATTTTGCTCCATATACTAACTTGAATTTACAGAAACAAACAAAGCTAAACCACCATTATAATTAAGAGGATACATTGGCTTTCTTTTACTGTGACAAGCAACCTGAGATAAATCAAACATAAAAATTACATTTAGTTAACAGCGACAGAAGATTTTTTCATTGTTAATTGACCCTACTCCTTTTGGACAAATAAAGAGATAGAACACTCCCTTTTAATTTCTTTTTAATTTTTCATTCATTTTTTGAGAATTTCATTTACTACATTTTGATCATTTTCACTCATATCCCAACTTTTCCCAAAACCAACACCCATCCCTACCCATCTGTAGTTGTTTGAAGAAGAATGCTCCCCATATGCTCATATATTTAAATGCTTGGTCTATAGTTGGTGGAACTGTTTGTAAAGGATTCAGAGGTGTGGTCTTGGAAAGAGGTGTATCACTAGGGGTGGACTTGGAGGTTTCAAAGGCCCACACCATTCCCATCTTTCTCCCTCTCTCTGCCTCTATTTGCTGGTAAGATATAACTCTCAGAAACTGCTTCAGTGCCATGCTTGCTTGCCTGCTACCATGGTCCCTATCATGATAGTCATGAACTCTAACCCTCTGAAACCATGAGCCCAAAATTAAATGCTTTCTATGTTGCCTTGACCATGATGTCTTAACATAGCAGTAGAAAAATAACCAAGGAAATATTCAACTTCCTGTCCTCTTCTTTTGTTTCTGAAGTCCATCAAGTCCAATTTAAATTGTTCATATACTCTTGGATATCTAATCTTTTACTAAAATGTAGTTGAGCCCTCGGTAGCCACACTGTTAGAGAAAACTGACTTTCTGTGTCCTAGACACTATCTATTGTGAATAGCACTTCAGCTTATACGGGATCTTCTTGTTCACCTCCCTTCTCTGTATCTAGCAGAGATTTTATCTAGTAGGAGCTTGGACAGGTATGATGAGATGGCAAATCTTCATCAAGATCCTATAATACAATTAAAACTATTCATCCAAGTGTCAGCATAAAGTATATTGGGGATTTGGGCTGGTGTAGCAAAAAGAAGGAAGGAAGGAAGAAATTAAAGAAAAGTAAAGAAACTACAGTTTTACAATTCCCTGTGAGAACAAGTCCCCAGTGAATTAATTCCCTCCTTAAATCAAAATGTTCACAATCTCTAAATCCTGCTCCAAATAAAAGTATTTTTCCACACAGGCTTTTTGGAAACATTCCAGGTTCAAGGGATAGCAGAAGGTTAATAACAAAATCTATAATTTCATATGTGTTTTTTTTCTTCTCATAGATTCTTTTTCCTCCAGGAAACAAATGTAGTTTACTTTCAAGTAATAGGCAACAGAAACATATTCTTGGTTGTTAATAGCAATGCACAGAATGCAATAAATTTTTAACAAGAATCCTCTAATATCCAACAATGAGCAAATAAACGTACACTCTGAGAAACATTTCTGAGATTGTAGGAGAAATTGTTTCTAGTAGTTATTGCTGAAAATATACACTCAATCAGCATAACACAAGGCAAAATATACATTCTATAATAAGAATATAGAATAAAACATTGAAAACCAGATTCACTCATGAAACAGATGAAATGGTAAGATTTTTACTCAGTGATAAGAACATGATTGAGTGAGAAAGTTACCAGGAGTAGTGATAATGCTAAGAGAAGGGTAGTTCACTAATGCAGAAAACAAAAATGTGCCAGAGGGGGGAAAACTAGGGTAATGATGGAGGTTCTCAGACATATGGTAAATTAGACTTCCTTTTACTTTTCTTACTTTAGCATTTATACAATCTACAAACACTTGTTGCCTTTAAGGTATGTGGTGGTTTAAATATGCTTGGCCTAGGGAGTGCACTGTTAGGATGTGTAGCCTTGTTAGAGTAGGTGTGGCCTTAGTGAAGAAAGTGTGTCTCTGTGGGGGTGGGCTTTGAGACCCTCCTTCTCACTTCTTGGAAGTAAGTCTTCTCCTAGCTGCCTTCAGAACAAGAGGTAGAACTCTTAGCTCTTCCAGTGCCATGTCTGCCTGAATGTTGCCATGCTTCCTGTTATAATGATAATGGACTGAACCTCTGAACCTGTAAGTAAGCCCCAATTAAATGTTTTCCTTTATAAGAGTTGTCATGGTCATGGTGTCTCTTCACAGCAATAAATCTCTAACTAAAACAGAAGTTGGTACCAGGGACTGGGGTATTGCTGTGATAGGCCTGATCATGTTTGGAGGAATGTGTATTTGGAGACTTTGTATTTGGGAGGCAGTAGAATGCTTTAAGTGGGGCTTGATGGAACATCCTA
The DNA here is from genome assembly GCA_021653895.1 of Mastomys natalensis. Classification (NCBI taxonomy): domain Eukaryota; kingdom Metazoa; phylum Chordata; class Mammalia; order Rodentia; family Muridae; genus Mastomys; species Mastomys natalensis. The sequence continues at coordinate 179,508 of JAJTUV010003246.1, forward strand.
GTAGGAATACAGAAGACATTGGTGCTGAGGATGATTTGAACTTTGCAGACCTGGCCCAAGAGGTTTCAGTGGAGAAGAATGGTAGTACGTGGCCTGGAGACTGTTTTTGTGGTATTTGGTGAAGAATATGACTGCTTTTTGCCATTTTCTGAAAAGTCTACCTGAGGCTAAGGTGAAGAAATTTAGATTAATTGCTTTGACAAAGGAAGTCTCAAAACAGCCTGGTGTAAATTCTGTTGTGTGGTTACTAAAGTTCACTCTTATGAAGAAAGTTTTGATGAAAAGGAACAAGCTTTAAAAGGAAAACTACAAAATATATGGTTCAAAGAATAAAGGGGCACTAGAATGGAGCTGAATCCCATGTTCAAGGAAATAAACAGATTAAGGTAGTTGTGACCTTGAAGCAAGATCCCATCAAGCTAAACTTATTGTTTATGCTTTTGCAGTTGAACAAGGGACTTAGTTATTATTTTCATTTGGACTTTTAATCTGAAATGAACTATAATCCAAAAATGGAGAGCATAACTGTGATTCAGATCTTGGGGCTGGAAGACACAGGCTTTTGATCTGAGTCTTGAGGAATAGTGGCCATGAAAAGCTTAGGCCCAGGTATGATGGTACACACCTTGGATTCTAGGAGACAGAGGCAAGCAGATCTCTGAGTTCAAGGCCAGCTTGGGACAGAGAAATTTCCCAGTAAAGGAAAACTTAGGTCCAGTTGTTGCGGTACATACCTTTAAATCTAGCATTCAGCACACAGATCTCTGAGTTCATGGTCAATCTACAGATCAAGTTCCAGGACAGCCAAACTTAGGCTGTGAAGGAGTTGGGAAACACAAAGCTGATGTAATAGAACAAGGGGACCATGTTCCAGCTCCAGTAAGCAGCAGAACTCGGCAACTTCAGCCATGTGGCTCTAGCTTTAGAGTCAAGAGTGGAAGGAACTACTGGGACAATTGATGCTGGTTAGCTGGAGCTAAGACATTAGCAATGATTAAGAAAAGACCAGCATCCCTGAGATAAAATCTTCTAGGAAGTGTTTTCTGAGAATACAAAGAAGCTATTTCCCAGAGATAGCCAAGATTGTACCATATGCTGCAGTTGGACTTGCTAATGTATAAGAATAACCCTGGTAGTATGGGTTTTGAAGGTATTAAGGAGTCCTGGAGAACAGCTGAAGCTTGGAAAAGTGAGAGGCCAAGAAAGGCCATTGGAGAAAGGGTATTGCAGTCAAATGAAGTATGCTCTTACATTAGACATGGAGGTGCAGAGTTTGGAGTTTCCCCAGCTGGTTTTTGGTCTTGCTTTTGTTCCATATTTCCCCCTCTATCTAGTTTTGGAATAGTAATGTATATTCTGTGATATGGAAGGTATGAAATATGTTTTTTTATTTTGATTTTATTAGGGATTACAGTTAAGCAGTTGGGTGAATCTCAGAAGAGACTTAGAACTTTGGACTTTTAAACATTGGTGATATTTTAATAGACTATGGGGACTTTTGAAGTTGGACTAAATGTGTTTTGCATTATGCTATGGTTAGTTATGGCCCCCATAGACTCATGTGTTTGAACAAGCCTATGTGGGCCAGGGAGTGAATGTGGTAGTTTGAAAATGCTTGGCCTAGGGAGTGGCACTACCTCTGGACCTATAAGCCAGCCCAAATTAAATGTTATCCTTTATAAGAGTTGCTGTGATCATGATGTCTCTTCACAGCAATGAAACCCTAATTAAGGTAAGGTACTTGGTGGGGCACACATCTTAGCCACAAAAATAAAAGCTGTATAATTAGTGGGGCTACATTGAACAACCAAATATCTTGGAAAAACAATCCTACCCAGTAGAGCTACACATGGTACTTTTACATTTAATAATAAGAGAAACCATAGTATTACAAAAATTATAAACTTCCTAGGCATTAGTTATTACATAGTTTTAAAACTCCTTTAATCTTATTTTCTTGATCTCTGCCTTTGTCCTTCTCTCTCTAATTCATTTAAATTTTTATTGTTAAATTTATTTATTTATTCACTTTATATCTCAATATCTACCCCAACTCCTCCCTTGTACAATACCTCCTCACACAGATCCAATATACTTTAACCATATCCTTTCCCTTCTGCCAACTCCTCTCAGATCCTACTCACCGAACTTCATATTTTTTTCTCTCTTAAAAAAAAGATAACAACATTAACACAAAAAAAAACAATAATAGTAAATATCAAATTGAAAAGTATACAAAAACACAAATCTGTTTTATGTTGGCCAAAATAGAAATTACTCCTAGACATGAGGCTTGCTCTGGAGTGTTTTTGATATATCTTTATAAGACATAAAATTATGTAAAGTAATATCTATAACAATATATCACTTGTTTGTAATATATAATAGATATTGTTATAACATGTAACAGTATTACACAAATGATAGAATGGTATGGGCCTATATAGAATAATATTTCATTATTCAATCATGTATGCCATTATTTTGTACAACATATATATATATTAGTGAAAAGAAAGAAAATAATATTTCTGGATCTAACTGGAATATAGTAGTATAAATCTGAACTGATTCTCAAAAATTAAGTTTTCTCTCATATGCAAGACCTTGATTTATATATTATACCTATGCACATGGGTGCAAAAACCATGAAATGTAAATAAAGCTATGAATGGAAAGGAAGTTATCATAAATGGAAGGGTATGGGAAAAAGAGAGACTAATGCAATACACATTGTATATTAATTGGAAGGGGGAATTATTTAGAGGAAGGAAGGGAACCAGCAAAAAGTAAGGAAGGGAGAGTAGTGAAGGGCTGTAGGGGAAGAGAAAGAATGAAACGAAATAAAGGCATTTTTGTACATCATAAAGAAACACTTTAGTTTGTATTCTAACCTAAAAAAGAAACAGGGGAGATGATTGCAGTAAATTAAAAAGAAAAAGGAAAGGAAGGAAAAAGAGAGGTAGAGAGAGACAGAGAGAAGAAAGGACAAAGTAGAGTGTGGGTGTGATTCCTGGTTCAAAACTTAGTTTTTGTTGCCTTCGTATAGATTGTTAGAAAAGGTTTTTACTTTGTAGACCTCATGGGAAAAAATGTCCCTCCCTGCAGCAGCCTTGTACAACTGAAGCATTGTCCTTCCAGAAAGGAGTTGCTGTCAGCCAGCCAAGGCCCTGGCCAGCCATGCTCTCCCACATAGCTGCCTCCACAGCCTCCTTGCCTGGATTTAGTAACCTCTCAGGTGTATTTGGCAGCATTTTTAAAGGTTGTCAAGGACCTTTGCAGAAACCTTTTGTGAGAGATTGAGAAGGAATGTTTTCACATCTCTAAGTTAGCACTCACCTTTGTACTCCAGCATTCTGTTTTGATGATTTCTTTTGGCATTAGTGAAGCAACCTTCATGTCTTTGTTCATCCATCCAACCCTCAACTGGTGCTGTCCTGTGGACAATAAAAGAACACAGAGGAGCCAGATCTTTCTTCGCTTTAGTGATTGGCTCATTGTAGTAAGCAAGTAAACCCTGAACAATTCTCTTTATTTTGGCTCATTGTTTCAAACAGGTATTCTGATACCTCTGGAGCTCAGCTCTCTCTGCTGCTCACTTTAACTCTTGAAAAATGGGTGCAGTGATCAGGGTAGTCAATTAACCACACTGTCACTCAGAAAATGCTTAAAGATCTCAGGCTCTTTGGGAAGGTTTAAAATCTGCAGAGCATCCCAAGAGGGTGCTAATAGATTTGGTTTCCATGAGTGTGAGGGTTCCATGGGCCACTTTACTAGCTATATATATATATATGATCTTAGAAATTATTAGAGAATACTATGGTACATTCAAATGTGTTACCAGATGAACTAAAGTCTTTCTCTTTGATCCTTGACACTCTAGCCAAGATCTACTGGCCAGTTAGAGATGAACTCCAGTGAAGATGTCAAAAATGTTTAAAAAAAAAAAGTCAGTGACACAATGTCACAACTTCTGTATAAGACAAAGATGGTAGGGCTAGAAATGGAGAATGCAGTTTCCCTCAGAGACTAAGTAACTAATTTGTGTCTGGTGCAAATAAACACATTGCAATAAGCAAATTCATGGAACTTCATGGGGGGGGGGGAAGTCAAGAGCCCTGAAGAGAGGTTAGAAACTTTACTTGATCCCCTTTAATCCCTTAAGAAATAATCCTGCTAAAGTTAATGAGAGTGTGGACGTTGCTAGCAACACCCTCCTTTCCAGTGCCCTAACAGCAACCTTAGTCATGACAACAGAATGCAGATGGTAGCGGAAGAGCAGCTGTAGCCATCTGGATGGTGCATTCCCCGTCCAGGGAAATCCAGGCTCCACTTCATCTGTTTCTCTCTGCATACACTCAATAGTTCAGGCCAAGAAAGAGCTGCTTGCCTCCGTCTCTAGTCTTGCTATCTCCATCTCTGCAAAGGCAGCCAGTTGGCCCCACTTGGTTTCATAGATGGGCAGCACCTGTGACTGATGCAGATCTGAATCTTTGTTCCCCTCTCAGTAAGCCTAGGGGTAGATTAAAAGGCCCAACAAAACCTTCTAAGCCTTCTATGTGTTGTCACATAGGCAATTATGATTCCTAAAACCCCTGTACTAAGAAAAGAGAAAATAGGCAATAGCTTCTCCTTCAGAGTTTAAAGGCACCATCTTAAAGATCCCCACACAACCCCAAGTATAAGTAAGTTATTTGGGGTCTTTGCAAATCTCTATTTTCCTGAACCCTGTCATTTTATATGTAGGTTCTGAAAAGCCACTCATAAATCCTAATGAGAATTGGTAGAGTTAGGGCCACTTTAAGTGAGACATGGAAAATTATAAACTTGTATAACTCACTAATCACTAATGTCTTGGCCATTTGTCCAGGCCACTGGCATGCGTCAGCTGGCAAATAAGACAAACCTGCGTGGTGGGATAACTCATTAAGATAAAAAATAATTTCTGTCCCTAATAAGATGCTTTGTTGCCAGTGCAGATGCTCACCAGAACATTTATGTTGATAGTGAAACACAGTTGATGAGCAGAATGGGGTTGACAACTAAATACAGAGGCTGGAATGTCTTCTGCCCCAGAATAAATAGATGTGTTACCCCTTCTGACTCCATGAAAGTATATCTAATATAAATTAAAGCATCAAGTTGGAAAGGAGGTCTTCAGCATCTTACCATAAAGTTATGGAGGGTAATCAAGACCCATGGCAATAACTGGTCATGGGGTTGGGGATGAGACCTCATTGGCAAACATTGTGAAAAGAGGTAACTTATACCTGCCACTTAAGCTTTTCTCAACCCTAATCAGAGAATCTTGTATCTGAGATAGATGACAGTTAAGCAGAGACCAATAACCAGTTGTTTTGCAGAGAATAAGAAACTATGTTGTGCTCATCTCTAAATAGGACATCTATATCACACCCCTTTTCCAAGGCTCAGGAATCATTACCAACAGAAAACAGAAAGGCTGTAAGACTCCGGGTGATTATCTGCACTGAAAGAGTGTTTAGTAGATATAATGAAGTTACACACATGAAATCATGATGACTAAGACTGCATGCAGAAGATATACATATGATCATGCCAGCCAAAATGAAAACATGGACAGAGAGAGGCTCATGAATTCCTAGCTTTATCTGAAGAGCTATCGACAACTGGGAGAGGGGGAGTTAGTCTTCTTCAGGGATGCAAGCCCTGAGAGGCAATTCATGCTCCAGTAGATAGTCCCACACTTATGCACGTGCAGGTAGCATTAAATGGATTCAGTTGGTATTAAATTAAAAATAATTTAAAGAAGAGTGTGCGCATAGAGCTGGGTTGATAAGTCATCATTTCCTGCACCCACAGAGGACTAGAGTTTGCTTCCCAACACCTACATGGTAACTCACAACTATCTGTAACCAGTGATGTACACATATATTTGCAGGCAAATGCTAACACTCACAGAATAAGAATAAACTGCTAAAAAATTAAAAGAGAGTAAATGAGGTTGTGGTGGGTTAAGTAGAGCAGTGGAGCAGGAATAAGAAGGAAGGGAGTTTGGTTTTATTGAATCCAAACACATTATATGAACTAATTAATGTTATGTAAAACATATTTAATAAGTGTAGGAGAAGCTAAGGTAGGAGGAGTTAGGAAAGGAAGAGGAGGAGTTAGGAGAGGAAGAGGAGGAGTTAGGAGAAGAAGAGATAAAAGGAAGAGGAAGAGAGAGAGAGAGAGAGAGAGAGAGCAGAGATGTAGGAGCGATGGAGATGGAAGTTCACGTGTCTGTAGCAGTCAAAGGTAGTTGGTATACCTAGGTTGGGTATTAGGTTACACTTCTGATTGTATGGGTATCTCGTTACTGATCATTGCCAAATATATAAGCTTTGATTAATCTATAAGAATTAGAGTCTCATTCTCTTACAGGGCCTGAATGGATGGTGGAATGGTCTGGGCATTGCCCTGCCTTGACCAGCAATTAAGACACGACACAGTCGGATCCTTCTCAGTCAGCTTTATTGCAGGAACGACTCTTGACTTATGGACGGGGACTAGGACGGGACCAGACGGAACGGGGACCTGGACAAGGACAGGGACAGGGACGGGGACCCCAAGCAGCAGAAATGAGCTGCTTATATAACTGCCCAAGGCGGGCTGGGTGATGTGTTCTCTCAGGATAGGTTAAGCTGCCAATACCTCATTAGCATAAGCCCGCTCAGGAGGGGCACAAGGCTGACGCTTCCACAAAGGACTTGTTTACCAGTTTAGATGAGCTGGCCACTCTGGAAGCCAGCTGCTTACATTGTCAGGTGCTAGTCATACGACCTTGCAACTGTAAACACGGCTGCCTACATCTCCCCCTTATTTATTAAATTTGAAGTAGGTTACCCTTCAGACCTTAGGCATCCCACACCCAAACATGCTTGAACTCATTCATTAGGTGTTTGGCGTGAGGCGATTGAAAGCACACCTAGAAAGTCGCTGCTAGCGCAGCAGGTCAGCGGTGGAAAACAGAGGTCCGAGCCCTTGTGCAAAGTGAAGGCATTGTGATGGGAAAGTTTATATTTCTGCCATACCCGCCTTCGTGCCTTTTTTCAGGGAGAGTACATTTGGCACAAAACCTCTATGCACTCGAACATGCTTTCAGAGAATCTATCTCAAGATTGAGAACATCTCTAGTAGAGGCGCTCCTCGTACTCCCCGCTTCAGAAACATTGAGGTGATGCTGTAGGAGCCTCATGAGTGTACACCCTTGGCAATGGTCAAGATGGTCAGGATCTAGGGAATATGCCTGGATGGCCATTACTGGGTCCAGAAAGCTCCCCACTATGCCTCCCTAAGGGAGGTCAGCCAAATACCTGAGGGAGCACCTTCCTCCATGGCAGTCAGTGCCTGGTAAACCACAGCCTTATGTCTAGCATGGTCACGGCACAAATGACATAGAAACCAAAGGCAGAAACCACATCTCAGGAGAACAACGGCTCCCCAGATAATTACTCCCGCCCATTCTTTAAAGAAATTGAGGGCATCCTTGACCCAAGTGGTGAGCCCCTCCAATGTAACGGGATCCAGGAGGGTGCCATTCAGGGTAGTGATCTGCGACAGGAGTCTCCTGGATAGGTCCTCGCCTTCCTTCGACCATTTTCCTTTCAGGTACTCAGACAGGAGGTGGCTCTGATTGAGAGACTGAGAAGAGTTATATACCAAAGGAGTAATACACAGTCCCCTGAGAGAGGAAATGCAAGAGAGCTGAATAAGTTTATATAGGTAAAGTTTGTGGCCCTGTATATTAGAGGGAAGTCCTGATTTGGGACAATACAGGGTGCATTACGAGCACAAGAAGTAGGGGAAAAGGTAGGGAGGACCGGGGAGTTAGAATGGACCGGCATAGGCATTGGCCAAAGTGCGTGTGACGGCCCACAAAGGTATAAAGTCACCCAGTATCCAACGCAAATCCCTCTTTTATTTTAATGCCTCTTGCACGCATTAGTTCTTTTAAGGCACTTCTCACAGGGCACGATGGTGAGTTCCCCATGGTTTCACTTTCCTGATTTGATGCTTGCCAATACCCCAGACAAAACACAATTACAACACCCAGACAGACCCACACCAAACAAACACAAACAGCAAACACTAACATGATACTTCTAAGGTCTCTCGTGATTCAATTGCCACTTTACCATGGATCTATGACCACGGACCTTATGACGCCGCTTTACTGCGGACTGGGCACTTTCTATGACTCCGCTTTTCCGCGGACCTTGTGAAGTCCCCACTCACCGGGCACTTTCTATTGCAACAATATAACCTGTACCGCCGTTCCTAGCTGTTGAGTTCTGAATCCAACGAAGGCGAAGTCCTTGGGTCCCCGTACGGGCCACCATATGTCGCATCCGCCTTGACCAGCAAGTAAGACATGACATGGTCGGATCCTTCTCAGTCAGCTTTATTGCAGGAACGACTCTTGACTATGGATGTGGGATAGGGATGGGGACGGGGACCGGGACGGGGACTTATGGCCGGGGGTCCTCAGCAGCAGAAATGAGCTGCTTATATAACTGCCCAAGGCGGGCTGGGTAACATGTTCTCTCAGGATAGGTTAAGCTGCCAATACCTCATTAGCATAAGCCTGCTCGGGAGGGGCACGAGGCGGATGCATGCACAAAGGACTTGTTTACCAGTTTAGCTGAGCTGGCCACTCTGGAAGCCAGCTGCTTACATTGTCAGGTGCTAGTCATACGACTTTGCAGCTGTAAACACGGCTGCCTACAAATATGCATGTTTGGGCTTGCTACTCAATGTGAATAGTGACAAAGAACTTAGCAGTGTGCCTCTGTGCCATCTGCCTGCTATAAATATGTCAAGTTCCTGATAATATGTCCTATGTAGATTATATTATCTTTAGTTTTAATGAGTGTGTAGTTGCATTTATTTATGGAGTATAATGTCATAGTTTGGCACATGTATTTATATGCAATGTTTCATGATGAATTCAAGGTAGTTCACACTATCAAATTGAACATTTGAATTTGTATGTGTTGGAAACCTTAATACCTTTCTTTAGTTTTAAAAAATAAATCAGCAATTTTTTTTAGAGTATAATTACCCCTTTGTGTTATATAGCACTATAATGAATTCTTCCTATTTATGTTTTAGTGATTATTATCCTATCACTGAAATGTTTTTAAATGTCAACATTGGTGATCAAAAGTGCAATTCTGTATGCATTAAGTAAATTTTTCAGTAAACTTTGTTTTTGTAAGAAATGTTTATCACATATCTACCAAGTGGAAAACACAATGATAGGTGCTTTAAAAATGGTACATGATAAGTAAAACTTTGAAAAGGTCCTAATAATTTAGAAACTTGACCCCTATAGAAAGACTTAGGTATACATGCAGATAATGCTAATTAATGTTTCGAGATGAGATATGCTTCCATAGAATATACCAGAAGGAACTACAGCAAATGAACACTTGAGAAACTTTAAATATCAGTAGAACAAGGCTTTCCACCCTCAAAATCCTGCATTGCTCCTCAGAGCATTTAATTACACTTTGTTCCTTAAGCTGATTCCAATTATTGAGCCTTTTAAAATTTACTCTTATTTTATTTTTCTTCAAGAAACACTGCTAATCTACATAAAGGTATAGTGAATACTTACATCTATACACCCATGAGCTAACCTAACGGATGCACTCTGATGCAGTTGAAGTCTACCATGTACCACTACCTAACTTTTACCCCATTTTCTCAAAAATATATCTAGTAATAATAGGTGTTTTCATTCTCATAGAAGATTCTTTGCATGCTACATAAGCATGCATCATACACATTTACTTCATTTACATATATATGTAGATATACAAGTTTATATATCTACATATATGTATATATATTATATATATATTATATATATAATATATATACATGTAGTTATTGTTGTTGTTTTACATGTTTTTAAACTTTATATGTATGTTATAAAGTATCCAAAATTGGCTTTTTCCATTATCTTGTTTTCCCCCACTATACCATCCAATATTTATGATTTTAGGCCTTTCTCTGTGTCTTAGACCTCTCAGAACTGTTGTATCTTCCTGCATCAACCACTCCTCATCCAGCATCCTGTATTTATTGTTTTATTCAATTTATTTTAAAAGGTCTCAATTCAGCAACCTAATACTGGTCCAACTGTAGTGAAACATTACTCTAAATCAGCAGTTCTCAAACTATATTGATATTAAGACTAAAGATGTTCAGAAGCTGCCAAATCAATATGAGAATTTATTATTTAGTAAATCTTGAGTGGTGCTAGAGTTCACATTGCTAACAAATTCCCAGGTTCTGCTGCTGCTGTTTGCCGCTGCTGCTGCTGTTCCATGTGTCCAAGGGTCTCATCTTGCTTCCACAATCTGTGCATAAAATTCAGACTATGCTAGACCTCCAATACCTGTTTTCATAAATGGTTAAAGCTTACTAATGCAATTTATTGAAAGTGTAATAAGAAGACTTAAAACAGTTAAAAGTGATCTGCTTCAGTGACTGGCAGGCTAAAACAAAATAAATATACATCAATCAACTTGAGTTAATATGATACAAAAAAAGAACGCTCATCCATTCATTCATTTGAAATGATTTTATTTTTGATTTAATGATTAAACAGGGGGGGAAGTTTTCAGTGTATATAGGTGGGTGAAGAATTTTAGAATAGGATGATCATTAATTTGTGTGTTAATGAATGTTGGATGATTTCCAATCCACGAGGAACCAATTCGTTGATTCTATCTTCGTCCATAGCTTCCTTTGCCCTCAATCTGTAGGAAGAATAAGAGATAATTAAGAATTGTAAAACATATAACATGGGCACTTTTTTAATTCTTAGGAAAACTAATCTATCCTATGTTTTCTTAACATAGTATTGAACATATTTCCCTTTTTTGTAACTTAAATACTGTGATACTCTCATATCACCTAATGTCTTCAGTCAGCTGACCATGAAAGGTTCTCTAATACCATAAAGAAAATCCAGCAGTCTGGACTTTGGGGAGTTATACAGGGCAGCCATAATGGAGGTAGCTCCTTCTATTAGGTATCCACCCTCCCAGTTCTATGCTTTCTTTGCCAGGTTCTGGACTTCTCAGAGAGTCCTTCATTCTCCTGAATCTGTGTGCTCCCAGAAACTGAACTTTACTATTCCTCTTGCCTGGGGAGAAGCAGGAAGTGGTCACTAATAGCATATACACACACTTTGGTACTACCATGGGGTATTTAAGAGAAACAATTTCTCTAGTAGACCTACACCCACATAGGGGAACTCACAGGCACGCAGGATAATCTTATCCCCATTATTTTCATTGTCGTCTTCCCCATCGTTCTCCTCCTCATCCTCTTCGTATTCATAATCATCATAGTCGTCTTCATAGTCATCGTCTTCCTCTATTTCTTCGTTAGGCTGGACCTGTTGATCTTGATCTTTCCTCTGATCTTCATCATTCTCCTGCTCACCATTCCAGACATACCTGTCTTCCTCAACATCAGGCCAGACCTCTTCCATTTCAGGCCAGATGACATTCATACTAGGCCAGACCTCTTCCACCTGTGGCCAGATCTCCTCAACATCAGGCCATATCTTCTCTTGCCCACACTCTTCCTCCGTAATGGCTCTTTCCACTGCCTGCGAAACCAGAAATGCTGCGGTTCCATCGATGTCATTGGCAGCTTCTTCAATTGGCAGCACATGCAGGACAATTTGCCCGGCGTCGTGCTCCATCCCACCACCTTCTTGCTCTTGGTCAGGTAACCCTGGTTCCTGCTCTGCAACAACATACATGACACAATGTATGTGCCAGGTAAGATCTTACAGTTCCTGCGAGCGTTGAAGGTGTTGGTTGGGATGGGGCGTTGGTAAGGCGACTGCTGCCAAGAAGAGGGAGGATGTTGGTCACAGATACCTCTTTGAAAGCAGTGAGAGCAATAGAGGAGATTTTCCACTGGTGAGCCGAGGAGTTGGTACCTTTGGAGTACCTAAAAAGGGAAGAGGAGACAGCACGAGGAGGAGCAGCCTACAGATGCCTGCCACACGACGGCTGTAGACCAGAACAAGTGGGAGGAGCCTTGAGGAGTAATAATGCCCCTTTTAATACGTCACTAGAGCTGTAAGCTCATTTGCTGAGACAAAGTGATTGACATGCTTTCTGTCCAATGAGCTATAAAGGTCCTTATGTTCTAAAGACTGCTTGGAATCGTATTTTTTTCCATTGTGGCATTACTATCTTGGGATACCTTTTAAAGTGATAGAAAACATGTCTTTTAAATTTAATACTGTCAGAAAATGATAGCTTGTCAATATGGGTGAGCATATCTGAACTGATTTTTGTCTTACATGAGTTATGCCAGAGTTATAAAACAATTGTAGAAAGTGCTGGAGAGATTGCTCAGAAGAGCACTGATTACTCTTCCAGAGGACCCAGGTTCGAGTCCCAGCACCCAGTTAACAACCATTTATATGACTCTAGTTTCAATGTATCTGGTGCTCCTGTTCTCTTTGGGCACTGTACACACATGATACATAGACATTCATGTAAGGAAAGCACATATACACATATAGAAGAAATATAAATATAAACAAAATTTAAAAACCCAATCATTGTATAGCTCAGATTTCAGCAGTGGAAGATTAAAAAAAAAGATAGGAGACAGAAAAGCTGAAATGCTGAAATGGTTACAATCAGAACAAACAGTTGACAGTGAGAAAAAGTTAAAACAGAACCTGGAAAGCATTTAATTCACACTGCCAAATGCATACACAGAAAAGAGGAAAGCCATGTCAGAAATTAAAAGGATGCACTAACCAAAGTAAGACCTTCTGGTTCATTCTTTTTCAGTTAGACAAGAGTAAAGAATTCCAAAGTATAAAAGATAAATTTTGTTTTTTGGAGAAATCAAATGCCTTTTTATACTTATAGTTGATATTTTTAAACAGAAAAATACCACATTTCAGGAAAGTGACACCCACCATTCTCTTTAATCACTCCCACAAAATTTAGGGGTTAGTAACAATTTGGCATACTCTCCCAGTTCATGGTGTTTTCATAAAACACACAAATATCCAAGAGAATGTAGAAAGGTTAATTAGCCAAGTATAAAAAACATTTCATGTCCTTCAGGGGGTCAGCCAGACTTTTTCCACCTCCAATGAGAGAGTGTTAGATGTTCAAAAGCATGCAATGGAGGAAGCTTTTCAAAATGACAGTGGGAGCCAAGGTGGAACTTGAACTAGCCTATGGTAGGAGGATTGTTACATGTTTTATATTGCCTGTACAATATCACGATGGTCTCCTCTCACACAGAACCAGAGCTGTAGGCTCACTTCCTGAGACACAGTGATGGGCATGCATTGTGTCTCTTCTCTGGGGAGCACTGTTTATCCCAGTTCTTGACCCTCTTTAGTTGCCTATAGTTATTTGTCTAGTGTTAAATACAAATAATATTACATGGACTGAGCAGGTTAGATTCATATACTTAGGATCCAATCAACAGTTGAAAAAGAGACCCTGAATATGACAGATAGCAATGCACGGGATGAGCTAGAAATGGGGGAAATGATGTGATTATGTTTTCATTTTAAGTAATAAACAACTATTTGAAAAAAATCAGGACAGAGTAACAGTGAGTGGGATATAGAAACTAACACTAAAGTTAGACTTCAGAATAAGCTAAACACAAGGCACACTCTGGCTTCTTCAATATGTGCTTGTTGTATGTGAAATTACTTGATTCACTGCTGTGGTCTGCATGTTTCTTCCTCCACCAAAGTTCATATTTAAGCTTAATTTTCAACATAAAATATTGATTGTCACATTAGTGGGTTATGAGATCATAAAGGCTCCCCTGTAGTGAAAGTTTAGGGCCTTATAAAATGAAGACAAAATATTGGTTCCCTCTAAAAGATGCAGCAGATATATTTTTATATGACATAACAATTATAACTTAGTCTTGGATTCCCATACACCAGAATACTAAGAAATAAGAAATAAAATATAATTATTTGTAAATTACTTAGACTGTGGCATCCTGTTATAGCAGCACAAATGGGCTAACATACTATCTCTCTTCAAGAAGAAAATCACTGTGGATATTTGACTCCATACTTCAGTGGGGACTAGGAGAAATAATATTGGTATAGCTGGTTATTTAGAATCCAGTGTGAGCTTCTACTCACAGGACAGATAGTCAGAAAGGAAGACTGGATACGAAATGGAGGAATATAAGGAAAATGGGACATGCAAGGATAAAGATTCTCTCACTTGAGAAGATTTTGTTCATCTCTAGGCTAACAGGATAACTGCCAAGTGAAACACACAGGAGACATGTTTGTATGCTCCCCCCCAAAGCCCCTGACCCTGAACCTGGCAAAGAAGTTAAGAGAATCTAGGACCAGGGGATCCTGATAGCTGTATCCACAAAGATAACTACTACCACTGGCATCAAGGTAGATAAGCAGAGAGAAAAGAGGACTCTGGACTTGAATCATCCTTCAAACAAAGCAGGGCTATCCTGTCACTTCTGCTCTCCAAAATTTAGAATAATTTCTGTTGTGAGCAATCCTAATGAGAAACATCTAAGGAATGCTCCCTGAGTCCTGTAGTTGAGCTTAGCCAAAGTGACAGTGCACCAGTGTCTTACACAACAGCTTTGTAAACATGGCACGCATACGCATAATTTTAATTTCTAGCAGAGGAAAATGATCCTACTTCTCACAATGGATGCTACCTTCCCACATGCCACCAGAAATGTAAAGACAAAACAGGGTACAAAGACCCCATTTTAGTCTGTGTGTTTGTGTTCCCCTAAACCTTATTTTGAAATCCTATTGCTTGAGGTGACAATAGTAAATGATGCATCCCTAGGAGGGTATAAGATCATGGTGCCATAGCCCTCATGAAGGGGACCAGTGCCATTCCAAAAGAGGTTTTGGACACATATGAAGGACACCATAAGGACACAAGGAGAGGGCACTATATATGAACTGGAAAGTATTTTCTCTCAGACAGTGAATTTTTTATCATCTTCAACTTGGTCTTCTCAGACCATAGAGCTCTAAGAAGTACATCTTTGTTGACTAAAATTGCCCAGTCAATGGCATTTTGCTTGACATAATGCCTCCTCCAAGACTCCAATTTTAAGTGTCACTTTGCCTAAGCTCAACTACAGGTCCCAGATAGATTTCTTTAGATGTTTCTCATTGGGATGCTTAGGGATGCTCAGAAAAGAAATTTTTCTAAGTTTGCAAAGCAGAAATGACAGAGTATTACTGCTTTGTAGCCCCTTGCATTTATCCCACTTTCTTATCCCTCAAATCCAGAGCCTCTGGCCCCCTTCTCTTTAATTTGTATATCAAATATATAAATAAAACCTTCTTAGTGTTCTCAGGTCTGATTATTTGGTATTAAATAACCAGTTGGTGTATTCTACCATAGGGAAGACTATTTCTCCCTCTCTCAATATTCCTTAGCTGCCTGTAGTTCTTTGTCTAGGGTTGATGCCCTGTGAGATGTCACCTCTCCATGTTTGCATGCCTATTGGTATTGTATATATGTCAGTCTGAAGGTCTGGAGCTACTTGGATAATCATAATTATTCTTTTTAAGACTCCTTTTCCCATAATTATCTTCTACCTTATATCCCATAATTATAACTCACCTTAAATCAGTGATTCCCAATCTTCCTAATGCTGTAACCCTTTAATGTATTTTCCGATGGTCATGCCCCACAGGTTGAGAATGACTGTTCTGGTGCTCATGCCATAATACTATCCCATTGTAACTAAAGTAAATGAAGGTTTCCACATATTGTCTCTAGGGCAAAAATGTTGATCCTAGGAAATATTAATCACATTGCTGTAGTGCAGATACAGAAGTCAATATATCATTCTGGATAGGACAGTCCTCTTAGTGGTTCAAGAAGAGGTTCAAGCTATAATGTTATTATCAATTATGAGAAAAGAATAATGTATATTATAGATACCATTCAAATTGACAGTGTAAATCTATGCCCAACTCTATAACAAAATGCAAGCATGTATTACAGTGAGAGGGTACTCTAGTTTGAGAGTAATTGTTATTATTTGATTAGGGTCAATTCTACATTGGTTTGGTGATCCATACGGGTACTCTTCCAAAGAAGATACAGAACATACAGGCAGCATGACATACTCCAATGCTATTCAGGGATCAGGAGCTGCACATGAATTCCCTTAGACAGCAGAGAAAAATGACAAAATCAGTAATATGACAAATACTTGCTTTTGCCACTTAACTAAAGTCAACTATAGAGTGCATTACCATGCCAGGGTAGTGGAGTCAAGGGACAAATGAAACAAATCAAAGCACAACAATAAATCGACAACAATAAAACACATTGATTTCTCACTGCTCTACAAACTTCCCATGCCCCACAGATTTCTATCACAGGTGGTAGGGTAGTGTATTAAGTCAGCTTTGTATTACTGTGACAAAATACTTGGGATATTTAATAAGGTTTGTTTATGAATATTTAATTAATAGCATTTCTAATATTTATGAATATATACTAATGAAGGTTTATTTTGACCTATGGTTTTAAAGATTTCTGTCCAGGTTTTTGGGCCTATGGTGAAGGAGTAAATCATATTGAGGATCTGTAATGGAAAAATCCAGTTCACCTTAGTATAGCCAAGAAGCAAAGTGATAAAGTAGAAGGGGTCTATTCCTAATGACTTAAATCTTTACCATAGGCCCCAACCAGTATTGATTCACTAGAATTTCAGTACTATCATAGGCTAGGGACCAAGTCTTCAGCATACAAGTAAGTCCTTTTTTTTTCTGTTCATAGTATCTTTTTATTGTTTTCAGTCTACTTAACATCAAAACAAGAACAAATATTCATGAGTTTTCCAAAGAAAGAAGGAAAGGGGAACATAATAGATCAAAGGAATCAGCTCAGCTTCTAAAGAAATTCTGTACTAACTCATGAGCCATATTTCAAAAGCATAAGGATGGGAATTTACAGTATAGAAATGTTTCTCTCTTTGTAAATATGTTAAATGAAAGATTGTAAGATGTTGTTAATGAAGAATACAGCTCAGATGTGAGAAATGAAGCCAGTTAGAGGGAAAAACCCTCAAAGAAATATTCTGTACAATGCTGGTGACTAAACTTTGACGTCCACAGATCAAAACAGTAAGAGAAGACATGGCTTCTGCTTCTATTGGAGACCAGCTATTGTTTAGCTGAGGAGAGTGAATATGTATTATTATTATTATTGTTATTATTAATTTTTCTTTATTCTTTTTTATTGGATTTTTATTTATTTACATTTCAGATGCTATCCCCTTTTCCCATTTCCCTCCAACCAGAAACCCCTTATCCCATCCCCCCTCCTGCTACTTCTATGAGGATGTGCCCCCACCCATCCACTCACTCCCCCCTCTCGGCCCTCGAATTCCCCCACACTGGGGCATCCAGCCTTCATGGGACCAAGGACCTCCTCTCCCACTAATGCCTGACAAGGCCATCCTCCACTACATATACAGCTGGAGACATGGGTCCCTCCCTATGTGCTCCCAGGCTGGTGGTTTAGACCCTGGGAGCTCTGGTTGGTTGGTATTGTCTCTCTTACAATGGGGCTACAAGCCCCTTCCGCCCCTTCAGTCTTCTCTCTGCCTCCTCCATTGGGGACCCCATGATCAGTTCAATGGTTAGCTGCTAGCATCTGCCTCTGGGAGAGTCACTTGGGAGATAGGTATATCAGGCTTCGGTCAGCATGCACTTCCTGGCATCCACAACTGTGCCTGCATATGGTGACTGCACATGGGCTGGATTCCGAGGTAGGGCAGTCTCCAGATGGCCCCTCCTCCAGTCTCTGCTCCACTCATTGTCTCATATTTGCTCTTGTGAGTATTTTGTTACTCCTTCTAAGAAGGACCTAAGCGCCCAGACTTTAGACTTTCTTCTTCTTGGGCTTCATGTAGTCTGTGAGTTATATCTTGGGTATTGTGAGTTTTGGGCTAATATCCACTTATCAGTGAGTGCATACCATGTGTGTTCTTTTGTGATTGTGTTACCTCACTCAGGATGATATTTTCTAGTTCCATCCATTTGCCTAAGAATTTCATAAATTCTTTGTTTTTAATAGCTGAGTAGTACTCCAATGTGTAAATGTACTACATTTTCTGTATCCATTCCTCTGTTGAAGGACATCTGGGTTCTTTCTAGCTTCTGGCTAAGGCTGCTATGAACATAGTGGAGCATATGTCCTTGTTATATGTTGGAACATCTTCTGGGTATATGCCCAGGAGTGGTATAGCTGGGTCCTCAGGTAATGCTATATCCAATTTTCTGAGGAACTGCCAGACTGATTTCCAGAGTGGTTGCACCAGCTTGCAATCCCACCAACAATGAAGGAGTATTCCTCTTTCTCTACATCCTTGGCAGCATCTGCAATCACCTGAGTTTTTGATCTTAGCCATTCTGACTGGTGTGAGATGGAATCTTAAGGTTGTTTTGATTTGCATTTCCCTGATGACTAAGGATGTTGAACATTTCTTTAGGTGCTTTTCAACCATTCGAGTTTCCTCAGTTGTGAATTCTTTGTTGAGCTCTGTACCCCATTTTTAATAGGGTTATTTGATTGTTTGGACTCTAATTTCTTGAGTTCTTTGTATATATTGGATATTAGCCCTCTATCAGATGTGGGATTGGTAAAGATCTTTTCCCAATCTGTTGGTTGCTGATTTGTCCTAATGACAATGTCCTTTGCCTTATAGAAGCTTTGTAATTTTATGAGGTTTCATTTGACAATTCTTGTTCTTAGAGCATAAGCCATTGTGTATACTGTTCAGGAACTTTTCCCCTGTGCCCATGTGTTCGAGGCTCTTCCCTACTTTCTCTTCTATTAGTTTCAGTGTGTCTGGTTTTATATGTAGGTCCTTGATCCACTTGGACTTGACTTTTGTGCAAGGAGATAAGAATGAATCAATTTGCATTTTCCTACATGCTGATCTCCAGTTCAACCAGCACCATTTGTTGAAAATATTGTCTTTTTTCCACCAAGTGATTTTAGCTCCTTTTTCAAAGATCAAGTGACCATCGGTGTGTGGGTTCATTTCTAGGTCTTCAATTCTATTCCATTAATTTTCTTGCCTATCTCTATACCAATATTGTGCAGTTTTTAATCACTATTTCTCTGTAGTACAACTTGATGTCAGGGATGGTGATTCCCCCTGAAGATCTTTTATTGTTGAGAATAGTTTTCACTATACTGGGTTTTTTTTTTTTTTAAACTCCAAATGAATTTGAGAATTGCTGTTTCTAACTCTGTGAAGAATTGAGTTGGAATTTTGATAGGGATTGCATTGAATCTGTAGATTGCTTTCGGCAAGATAGCCATTTTTACTATATTAATTCTGCCAATCCATGAGCAGGGGAGATCTTTCCATCTTCTGAGATCTTCTTCAATTTCTTTTTTCAGAGACTTGAAGTTCTTGTCATACAGGCCTTTCACTTGCTTGCTTAGATTCACACCAAGGTATCTTATATTATTTGTGACTATTGTGAAGGGTGACATTTCCCTAATTTCTTTTCAGCCTGTTTATCCTTTGAGTAGAGGAAGGCTACTGATTTGTTTGAGTCAATTTTATATCCAACCATTTTGTTGAAGTTGTTTATCAAGTTCTCTGGTGGAAGTTTTAGGGTCATATAAGTATACTATCGTATCATCTGCAAATAGTGATATTTTGATTTCTTCCTTTCCAATTTGTATCCCTTTTAACTTCTTTAGTTGTCTAATTGCTCTGACTAAGTCTTTGAGTACTATATTGAATAGATAGGGATAGAGTGGGCAGTCATGTCTAGCCCATGATTTTAGTGATATTGCTTCAGGTTTATCTCCATTTAGTTTGATGTTGGCAACTGATTTGCTGTATATTGCTTTTACTATGTTTAAGTATGAGCCTTGAATTCCTGATCTTTCCAAGACTTTTACCATGAAGGGGTGTTTTGTCAAATGCTTTTCTCAACACCTAGTGAGATGATCATGTGGTTTTTTTCCTTTGAGTTTGTTTATATAGTGGATAATGTTGATGAATTTCTATATGTTGAACCATCCCTGCATCCCTGGGTAAAGCCCACTTGATCATGATGGATGATTGTTTTGATGTGTTCTTAGATTTGAGTTGCAAGAATTTTATTCAGTATTTTTCCATCGATATGCATAAGGAAGAGAGGTCTGAAACTCTCTTCCTTTGTTGGATCTTTGTGTGGTTTAGGTATCAGTATAATTGTGGCTTCATAGAATGAATTGGGTAGTGTTCCTTCTGTTTCTATTTTGTGGAATAATTTGAAGAGAATCGTTATTACATCTTCTTGGAAGGTCTGATAGAATTCAGCACTAATCCTTCTGATCCTGGGCTTTTTGTGATTGGGAGACTTTTAATGACTGCTGCTATTTCTTTAGGGGTTATACAACTATTTAGATCGTTTATCTGATCCTGATTTAACTTTGGTACCTGGGTATCTGTCTAGAAAATTGTCCATTTCATCCAGATTTTCCAGTTTTGTTGAATATAGATTTTTGTGGTAGGATTTGATGATTTTTTTGAATTTCCTCAGTTTCTGTTGTTATGTCTCCCTTTTCAGTTCTGATTTTAGTTATTTGGATACTGTCTCTGTGCCCTCTGGTTAGTCTGGCTAAGGGTTTATCTATGTTGTTGATTTTTGCAAAGAACCAGCTCCTGGTTTTGTTGTTTCTTTGTATAGTTCATTTTGTTTCTACTTGGTTGATTTCATCCCTGAGTTTGATTATTTCCTGTAGTCTATTCCTCTTGGGTGTATTTGCTTCTTTTTGATCTAGAGCTTTCAGGTGTGCTGTCCAGCTGTTAGTGTATGCTCTCTCCAGTTTCTTTTTGTAGTCACTTAGAGCTATGAGTTTTCCTATTAGCACTGCTTTCATGGAGTCCCACAAGTTTTGGTATGATTTGCCTTCATTTTCATTAAATTCCAAAAGGTCTTTAATTTCTTTATTCCTTCCTTGACCAAGTTATCATGGAGCAGAGAGTTGTTCAGTTTCCATGTGTATGTGGGCTTCCTGTTGTTTTTGTTGTTATTGAAGACCAGCCTTAGGCCATGGTGATCTGATAGGATGCATGGAATTATTTCAATCTTCTTATATCTGTGGAGGCCTGTTTTGTGGCCCATTTTGGAGAATATGGTCGATTTTGAAGAAGATACCATGAGGTACTGAGAAGAAGGTATATTCTTTTGTTTTAGGATGAAATATTCTATAGATATATGTTAAATCCATAACATCTTTTAGTTTCACTGTGTCTCTGTTTAGTTTCTGTTTCCATGATCTGTTCATATCTGAGAGTGGGGTGCTGAAGACTCTCACTATTATTGTGAGAGGTGCAATGTGTGCTTTGAACTTTAGTAAAATTTCTTTTATGAATGTGGGTGCCCTTGCATTTGGAGCACAGATATTCAGAATTGAGGTTCATCTTGGTAGATATTTCCTTTGACAAGTATGAAGTGTCCTTCCTTATCTTTTTTTGATAACTTCTGGTTGAAAGTCGATTTTATTCAATATGAGAATGGCTACTGCAGCTTGTTTCTTGGGACCATTTGCTTGAAAAATTGTTTTCTAGCCTTTTACTCTGAGGTAGTGTCTGTCCTTGTCACCGACGTGTGTTTCCTGTATGCAGCAAAATGGTGGGTCCTGTTTATGTATCCAGTCCATTAGCCTATGTCTTTTTATTGGGGAATTGAGTCCATTGATATTAAGAGATATTAAGGAAAAATGATTGTTGCTTCCTGTTACTTTTGTTATTAGTGGTGAAATTATGTTTGTATGGCTATCTTCTTTTGGGGTTGTTTGAAGAAGATTACTTTCTTGCTTTTTCTAGGGTATAATTTCTCTCCTTGTATTGGAGTTTTCCCTCTCTTCTCCTTTGTAGGGCTGGATTTGTGGAAAGATATTGTGTAAATTTGGTTTTGTCATGGAATATCTTGGTTTCTCCATCTATGGTAATTGAGAGTTTTGCTGGGTATAGTAGCCTGGGCTGGCATTTGTGTTCTCTTAGGGTCTGTATGATGTCTGTCCAGGATCTTCTGGCTTTCATATCATCTCTGGTGAGAAATATGGTGTAATTCTGATTGGTCTGCCTTTATAAGTTACTTGACCTTTTCCCCTTTCTGCTTTTAATATTCTTTCTTTGTTTTGTGCATTTGGTGTTTTGATTATTATGTGAAAGGAGGAATTTCTTTTCTGATCCAGTGTATTTGGAGTTCTGTAGGCTTCTTGTATATTCATGGGCATCTCTTTCTTTAAGTTAGGGAGGTTTTCTTCTATAATTTTATTGAAGATATTTACTGGCCCTTTAATTTTGGAACCTTCACTCTCTTC
Organism: Mastomys natalensis; assembly: GCA_021653895.1. Lineage (NCBI taxonomy): Eukaryota > Metazoa > Chordata > Mammalia > Rodentia > Muridae > Mastomys > Mastomys natalensis. Next base: position 201,920 of record JAJTUV010003246.1, read on the forward strand.
TATACCTATTATCCTTAGGTTTGGTCTTTTCATTGTGTCCTGGATTTCCTGGATGTTTGGGTTAGGAGTTTTTTGCATTTTGCATTTTCTTTGACAGTTGTGTCAGTGTTTTCTGTGGTATCTTCTGCACCTGAGTTTGTCTCTTCTATCTCTTGTATTCTGTTTGTGATGCTTGCATCTGTGACTCCTGATCTCTTTTCTATGTTTTCTATCTCCTGGGTAGTCTCCCTTTGTGATTTCTTTATTTTTTCTACTTCCATTTTTTGATCCTGGATGGTTTTGTTCAATTCCTTCACCTGTTTGGTTCTGTTTTTCTGTAATTCTTTAAGGAATTTTTGTGTTTCCTCTTTAAGGGCTTCTAATGTTTACCTATGTTCTCCTGTATTTCTTTAAGGGAGTTATTTATGTCCTTCTTAAAGTCTGCTATCATCATAACGAGAAGTGGTTTTAAATCTGAAACGTGCCTTTCTGGTTTGATGGGGTATCCAGGACTTGCTATGTTGGAGAACTGGGTTCTGATGACACCAAGTAACCTTGGTTTCTGTTCCTTATGTTCTTGTGCTTACCTTTTGCCATCTGGTTATCTCTAGTGCTACCTGCACTCACTGTCTCTGACTGAAACTTATCTCTCCTGTTATCTTGGTTTTGTCAGAGCTCCTCAGAGTACAGCTGTCTCTATGATCCAGTGATCCTGGGTGTCAAAGCTCCTGGGAGTCAGGGTGCCTCTGAGATCCTGTAATCCTATGATCCTGGGTGTGTTAGAGTGGGGAGTCCAACTTTCTCTATGATCTTGGGCTTGTTAGATCTCCTTGGAGTATTGCTTCCTTTGGGTATTGTGAGATTGGTTGCAGAGGTAGCACCCAAGGTCTGCTTAGTGCACTGGCCCAGAAGAGAAGGAATCCATGCCAATGGGTCAGAGTATGGTGTCTTCACAGGAGCAGAACATCTAGGAGTCAACTGCTCTGAGTGCAGTGGATCCTCAACAGCTCTAAGTGAAGTAGATCCTCTGGGATGGGTCTGAATATGGTGCTTTCCTGGGAGCAGAACAGCTAGGAGTTTGCCCCAGCAAGAAGGGCCAGGTGGAGGGGGCACAAGGGGAGTGGTATTCAGGAGGGTGGGGTTTTGGTGGGTGATGGGTCCCTAGTGAGCCACTGGGCTCCCAGCTGTAGCTCTGGGACTTTGGGTCGTGGGGGAGGGTTCTTACCAACTGCTTTGAGGGCAGCAGATCCTCTCTGGGATGGGTCTGAATATAGTGTCCTCCCAGAGCAGCTATTATTATTATTATTATTATTATTATTATTATTATTATTATTATCTTTACATCCTGCTCATTGCCCCCTCCAAGACAACCCCTCACACAGTTTTTCCCTAATTCCCCCTTCTCCTCTGAGAGGATGGGGCCTCCCTGGCTATCCCCTCACCCTGGCACATGAAGTCTCTGTGAAGTTGGGCACATCCTCTCCACTGAGTCCAGACAAAGCAGCCCAGCTAGAAGAACATATCTCACAGACAGGCAATAGCTTTTTAGCCCCCCTCCCACTCTTCCAGTTGTTCCAGACCCATGTGAAGACCAAGCTGCACATCTACTACATATGTGTGGGGATGCCTAGGTCCAGTACATGCATGTTTTTAGGTTGGTGGCTCAGTCTCTTAAAGACCCAAGTGTCCAGATCAGTTGACTCTCACATGAATTTAGAAGGCATTAAAGCATTAAACCATATCTGTCTAGTCTCCATCTTAGCTACATAGTCTATTTAAACTAAGCTGGTAACCATTACTTCTCCTTTCATCTACCTATAGCTAAACATATCCAGATGAGTAAGTGACCATTGTGACTAGGGCACAATGTGACCATATTTAATGCTGTATAATGTCTTCCATTATTTAAATTGCCCTCTGTAAGCTTTATAAGTTACACCGACCTATGATTATCATTGTGGTTTATACTGAAGTATAACAAACAACCAGAACCAAATGACCAAAGTTGATGACAGTTCTTTACAATTTTGAATAAACAGTATAACATTTCTCTTTTTAAAACTTTACTGGTCTGATCATTCTCTCTTTCTCTCCCTCCTATCCCTCTTATCTCTCTTATTGCTGTATTTATTGCATACTCTATTGATTTTATAGATAGTTTGTTCCAATAATAGGTCTTTGGTTACATTATTTTTGTTTTTTAAAATACTGAATTTTAAATTTATCTGCAGATGTGTGTGTGTGTGTGTGTGTGTGTGTGTGTGTGTCCCTATGTATACCCAGAGATCAACCAAGTTTTTTGAGATATGATCTCTTACTTGCCTACAATTCACTGAGTAGAGTACACAGACTGACTAGTGAACACTATATTACAAGTACATGCCATATATCTGGTACTTATTTTAGGGATTAAACTTGGATCCTCATGCTTTATAAGGCAAATCTTTGTTTGACTGAACTACTTCTTTATGTTCTGTTTCATTAATTATGGTTTAATTGCTTTTGCTTTAGTTTGAGCTTTTCTTAATTTTTAAGTAACATAAAATGAAAGGTCCAATAATTGTTTGAAAGTCTATATCTTTCTATAGCTATTTATAGCTATGAAGTTTCCTTCAAGCACCATTTCCCTTAAAATTGCTAAGTTTGGGTATGTCATGTTTTGTTTTCATGTATATTTAAATGCTTTCTAATTTCTTTTCTGACCTTTGTCCTTGATCCTTAATAATTTCGATATGTGTTGTTTATCTTGCACATATCTGTGACTTCCCAAAACTTGTCTTAGTTATAATAGTATTCCTAAGTATTCCTGATTCTGTTCCATGTTACAATAAAATAACCGGTTTTAGTATCTATTTCTATTCCTGTAACTTTATTAAGGTTAGTATTATAGTATAGCATAAGATTCATCTTTTAGAATACTTCAGAAGTGCTTGATAAGACTACTTTATAGTTTTGGTGTTTTATAGATGTATTAGGCCTAGTTGTGTTTCCTTTTTTATTTATTTTATTGTGTGCATAAATGTTTGCCTGCATGGGTCTGTATACTATGTGCAAACCTGGTTACTACAGAGGCCAGAAGGGGGCGTAGATCCCCTGAAACAGGCATTATAGAAGATTGTGAGCTGCCATATTGTTACTGGAAAAATTGAACCTGGGTCCTCTGGAAGAGCAACCAGTGCTCTTAGCCATAGCAGTTTTTCCAGACTCACCTCTTTTTGCCTACATTTTAATCTTTTTACCAGTATTCTGAGTAATTATACTACCCAGTACTTAAATTTTGAGTTCTCCAACTATTAATGTTGATATTTCTATCTCTTCCCTAATTTTTGTCAGAATTTACTTCATGTACTTGTTTTTTCTTTTTCTTGAAAATAGATTCTTCTCTTACACAATACATCTTGACCTCAGTTTCCTCTCCTTCTCCCCTTCCAGCTCTCTCACACATCCCTCTCCCCTAGATCTACTTCCTCTTACTTTTCCTTCAGAAAATAGCAGGCCTCCAAGAGACAACAGCCAGTCAGGGGAAAGCAAGATGCAATAAGACAAGGAAAAAGCAATCATACTGATGTTGGACAAGGAAACCCAATAGGAGGAAAAGAGTCCCAGGAGCAGACAAAAGAGTCAGAGAAACACTCTCTTCCCCTGTTAGGAGTCCCACCAAACACCAAACTAACAGTCATATTATATATGCTGATGACCCAGTGCAAATCCTTGTGGGCCTTGTGCTTGCCACTTCAGTCTCTGAGCCTATAAGATCTCTGCTTAGTTGATTTAGTGAGCCATGTTCTCCTGGTATTCTTCATCCCATCTGACACGTTCAATCTTTGCTCCCCATCTTTGATGAGGTTGCCTGAGCTCCAGGGGAAATGATTAAGAGAGATCTCCAATTTAGACTTTCTCCAAATAATATGAGGTGGTGGGTCTCTCTGCATTGGCTTCCATCTGCTGCTGTAGGAAGGCTCTCTCATGAGGACTGGACAAGGCACTTATCTGTGAGTCTAGTAAAATATCATTAGGAATCATTTATTTATTTATTTATTTATTTATTTATTTATTTATTTATTTATTTATTTATGCATGCATGCATTTGTTCATTTTTTTGTTCATTCATTCATTCATTGGCTGGTTGTATTTTGTTCTACCCTAGGTCTCTGAGCTAACCAGTCTTTTGGTTCCTGGCCATCTGAATAGAGCAGGACGTGGTCTCTTTCTCATGGGGTGTGCTTCAAGTTAAATCAGATACTGGTTGGGAACTCTTACAAGTTCTGTGCCACTATTGCCCCAGCACATCTTGTAGGCAGAGCAGATTATACATCAACCATTTTGTGCCTGGGTTGGTGTCCAGGATTTTTTTCTTTCTATAGCTTATAGGTACCTTCCCACACCAAAGAGATTGGAAACATAGGAGTAAACAGGTTCCATATAAGCACCAGCTTACCCTCTCTATCTTCAATTAGCTGTGTGGATGTTGCACTCTGGCAATGGGGACCTCACTGTCAGTTTTCAGAGAGTGACACTCTGTCTAAGCATCAGCCTGAGTTGTTTAGGAATCACAAAGCCAATCCAGTCCCACCACTGGAGACCTTGCCTTGACACAAAAGATGGCCAGTTCAGACTTGACATAATTACTAGGAGTCCTCACTTAAGGTCATCCTCATAGATTCCAGGAAGTTTTTCATTCCCAGGGAGATTCATGTGTCCCCTCACATACCTCCTCCCAGAGTCCTTCACTGTACCTAACTTCTTGGGTCTGTGGATTGTAGCTAATTATCATTTACTTAACAGCTAAAATCTTCTAACAAGTGAATGTTCCTTTATTTCTGTTGGTTACCCAACGTCTGCAGAGACATTTGTTCAGTTTCCATCATTTGCTGCTTTCTGTCATACCTAGATTATTGGTTAATACCATGGCTTTATCACCTTGTAGTGGATCTAAGATGCGAGGGTAGTTATTTTACCTGTTGCATGATATTTATGAAACTTGCTTGTGTTCTCCTTGTATAGGGTACAATTTTGGAGAAATATTTGTTGATGCACTAGATGAAGGTTAACAAGCTTTTGGTCATGGGGAGATTGTTCTATAAATACTGTCATTTTGTTATTATGGATCATTAGTCTCTCATGATTCTCTGGTTAATTTTTGTTGGATTACATGTCCATTGGTGTGAGAATTTACTTGAATGTTCCACTATATTGAAGTGTGGACCAATATTGATTAAGTTGGTATTCCTTTTACAATTCATGAGCAACCTTTTGTTTGAGGCATAGATTATTAATACTATAATTTTCTATCTGTGTGATTTTTCCTTTGATGGTATGTAGTGTTCTTCTAAGATACCTTTTGTTTATTGTTCATCTATTTATTTGATATTAAATGGTACTGCCAGTTGCTTCTTAGGAACATTGCTTGCAATGTTCTTTTTCCACCCTTCTACCTGAGTATGTCTGTTTGTCTGAGTTGAGGTTTCTGTTTATCAACTGACAAAAATACTATTGACTAATAAAGGACTATTGGGGAAAATGGATTATTTGGCTTACACCTCCAGATCGTAGTACATTATTGGAGGAAGTAGAGGCAAGAATTTAAGCAGATATGGAACCCTGGAGGCAAGAACTGATGCAGAGTTCATGTTGGGGGTACTGCTTCCTTCCACTGGCTTGCTCAACCTGCTTTCACGTAGAGCCCAGGACTACTAGCCCAGGGATAGCACCACCCACAATTGGCTGGGCCCTCCCCCATTGATCACTAATTAAGAAAATGCCTTACAGCTGGATCTCATAGAGACATCTCCTAAACTGGGGCTCCTTCCTCTCTGATAACTCCAGCTTTTGTCAAGTTGACACACAAAACCAACCAGTACATCTATCCTTGATATTGAGTTGTGTTTCTTTCTTTTTAAAATTTGATTTCATTTTTCTTTTTTTTACTTATTCACTTTACATCCACTCATTTGCCAACCTCGTGGTCACCCCTTCCCTAAATCCTTCCTCCATCCTCTCTTCCCTTATCCTCTGAGTGGTGGACCCTCCCTCTGGGGAGTCCACCCCGTCCCCCGACCCTGCACTTCAAATCTCTTCAAGGCTAGGCACTTTATCTCCCACTGAGGCCATGCAAAGCATCCCAGCTAGTAGAACATTCAGGCAATAGCTTTTGGGATAGCCCCCATTTCAGTTGTTTGGGACCCATATGAAGGCCAAGCAGCACCTCTGCTATTGCTATATATGAGCAGGGAGGCCTAGGCCCAGCTCGAATATGTTCATTGGTTGGTGGGTCAGACTCTGAGAGCCCCAAGGGTCCAGGTTAGTTGAGTCTGCTGGTCTTCTTGTTGAGTTCTTATCCTCTTTGAGGCCTGCAATCTTTCCTCCTATTCTTTTATAAGAGTCCCCAAGCTCCATACACTGTGGGTGTGTCTGTGGGTGTCTGTATCTGTCTGAGTCAGCTGCTTGGTGGAGTCTCTCAGAGAACATGATCCTTTCTGCAAGCAAAACAGAGTATCATTAATAATGTTAGAGATTGGTGCTTGCCCATGGTATGGGTCTCAAATTGGGCCAGTTATTGGTTGGCCATTTCCTCAGTTTCTGCTCCATCCCTTTTGCCTACATTTCTTGTAGACAGGATAAATTTTGGGTTGAAAGTTTTGTGAGTATTTTGGTATATATATTGCTCCACTGTGGTTCCTATCTGGCTACAGAAGGCGGTCTCTTCAGGTTCCATATTCTTAATGTAATGAGTCACAGCTAAGATCAGCCCCACTGATTCTTGGGTGCCTCTCTTATCCTAAAGTCTCTATCTCATCCTGGAGATGCCCCCCTACATCCTTACTCCCATCAGTTGCAGATTTCCATGCATTTTCATGGCCATCTAGCCATCTGTTCTGTCCTTCCCAATACCTGACCCTGAACTCCCATTCCCCTCTGCATCCCCTCTCCCTCCAGTTCCCTCCGTCCATATGCCTCTTGTGACTATTTTATTCCCGCTTCTAAGTGATATTCAAGTTTCTTGCTTGGGCCTGCCTTCTTGTTTAGCTTCTTTGGTTCTGTGAAATCAAACATGGTACCTATATTTTATGGCTAATATCCACTTATAAGTGAGTACATACCATGCATGTTCTTTTGGAACTGGGCTACCTTGCTCAGGATGATATACATGCTCAGATGATTCCATTCATCTGGCTGCAAAATTCATGGTCTTGGTTTTTAATAGCTGAATGGTATTTCATTGTGTACATATACCACATTTTCTTTATTGATTCTTCAGTTGAGGGACATCTAGGTTGTTTCAATTTTCTGACTATTATGAATAAAGCTGTTATGAACATAGATGAGCAAGTGTCCTTGTGGGATGTTGAAGCATTATTTGTGTATATGCCCAGGAGTGGTATAGCTGGGTCTTGAGGTAGAACTCTTTCTAGGTTTCTAAGAAAATGCCAAATTGATTTCTGAAGTGGTTGTACAAGTTTGCACCAGCAATGAAGAAGTGTTCCCCTTGCTCCATATTCTTGCCAGCATGTGCTATCTCTTGAGTTTTTAATTTTAGCCATTCTAATGAGTGTATGATGGAATCTTATAATTGTTTTGATTTGGATTTCTCTGATGACTAAGGACTTTGAACATTTCTTTAAGTGCTTCTCAGCCATTTGAGATTCCTCTGTTGAGAATTGTGGTTAGTTCTGTATCCTACTTTTTAAAATTGGGTTATTGTTGGTGTCTAACTTCTTGAGTTCTTTGTAAATTTTGGATATTAGCCCCCTGTCAAATGTAGGGTTGGTGAAGATCCTTTCCCAATCTGTGGGCTGCTGATCTGTTCTACTGACAGTGTCCTTTGCCTTATAGAAGCATTGCAGTTTTTTGAGGTCCCATTTATCAATTGTTGATCTTACAGCCTGAGACATTGGTGTTCTGTTAACAAAACTGTCTCCTGTATCAATGTGTTCAAGGGTATTTCCAAATTTCTCTTCTATGAGATTCAGTTTTATCTGGTTTTATGTTGATGTCCTTGATCCACTTGAATCATGTCTATGAGATTCAGTTTTATCTGGTTTTATGTTGATGTCCTTGATCCACTTGGACAGAGTTTTGTGCAGGGTGATAAATATAGATCTATTTTCATTCTTCTACATGTAGACATCCAGTTAGTCTAGCACCATTTGTTGAAGATGCTCTTGTTTTTCCATTATATGGTTTTGGCTTCTTTAAAATCAAGTCTCCATAGGTGTGTATGTGTTTATTTTTTTGGGTCTTTGATTCTATTCCATTGTTCAATCTGTCTGTTTTTGTACCAATCCCATGCAGTTTTGTTTCTAATCACTATTGCTTTGTAGTACAGCTTAAAGTCAGGGATGGTGATTCCTCCAAAAGTTATTTTATTTTTCAGGATTGTTTTGGCTATCCTGAGTTTTTTTTTTTCCATGTGAAGTTGAGAATTTCTCTTTCAAGGTCTCTAAAAAATTGTATTGGAATTTTGATGGTGATTGCATTAAATCTGTAGATTGCTTTCTGTAAGATGGCCATTTTCACTATGTTAATCCTGTCTATCCATGAGCATGGGAGATCTTTCTATCTTGTGATATCTTCTTCAATTTCTTTCATCAGGGAATTGAAGTTCCTGTCATACAGATCTTTCCATTGCTTGTTCAGAGTTAAATGATGATATTTTATATTATTCATGGCCTTTGTAAAGGGTATTGTTTCCTTAATTCCTTTCTTGGACCATTAATCATTTGTATAGAGGAAGGCTACTGATTTCTTGTATCTAGCCACTTTGCTGAAGGTGTCTATCAGATGTAGGAGTTCTCTGATAGAGTCTTTGGGGTCACTTATGTATACTATCATATCATCCACAAATATCAATACTTTAATTTCTTCCTTTCTGATTTGCATTCCCTTGATGTCCTTCAGTTGTTTTATTCCTTTGACTAGAACTTCAAATACTATATTAAATAGATAGGGAGAGAATAGGCAGTTGTGTCTTGTCCTGGCTTTAGTGGAAATGCTTTAAGTTTCTCTACATTTAGTTTGATGTTGGCTATTGGTTTGTTGTATAGTGCTTTGATTAGGTTTAGGTATGTGCCTTGTATTCCTGATCTCTCTAATACCATTAAAATGAAGGGATGTTGGATTTTATCAAAGGCTTTTTCAGCATATACTGAGATGATCATCTGATTTTTTCTTTCAGCTTGTTTATATGGTGTATTACATCGATGGATGTATATATTTTGTCATGCAAACCTTTTTTTGATTTTTTATTGGATATTTTATTTATTTACATTTCAGATGCCTTCCCCTTTCTCCATTTCCCCTCCCTAGAAATCCTTTATCCCATCCCCCCCTCCTCCTTTTTGGTTTTATACTATTTTAATTATATGCAAGTATTAAGGTCAGTTCTAGGTTGAGGAACTAGCAATAAAATAGATGAAAATAGTCAAGGAACAAGCAATACAACAAACACAAGTAGCCAAAGAATAAGCAAGGCAATAAACAAAATTCCATGAACACTCACATAATCACTGTTTCTAGGGGCTTATCAGGATGATCAAAATATATGAGCCAACTTCCCTGTCCTTGCCATTTTCATGTCTGAAGCCTACTTCCTTGTTATAGCCTAAAATTTAGATTCCTGCCTGAAATTACTTCTTTGTTCAAGTCTAATATTTAGATTCCTGCCTGAAATTACCTCTTTGTTCTAGCCTAAGATTTAGATTCCTGCCTGAAATTATTTCTTTGTTCTAGCCTAATGTTGGATTCCTGCCTGAAGCCCACTTCCTTGTCCTTGGCCAATGTTATATTCCTGCCAAGCATCTCCATTTCCTTGTCCTTGGTCCATGTCAGATTCTTGCCAATAAGCCCCCAAAGCTCTCCATCTCTCCCCCTTTTTAATTTCATACACAAAACTGAGCCTGTCTTAGGTCATTCTGCCAAGAATGCATCTCTTACATGTCGAGGAATATGCCTTACCAAAAGCAATGCACTTCTGTCTTAGGTTGGTAAGGCTCTGTGCAGAAATTTACCCATCCTTGGTTTGACAGCCTGTTAATTAAATAACTCTGCCTTGGGGTCCATTTTCAGGTTCAAGCCATGTACTTTGGCTGCCAACATGTTGATGTTGTTAAAGACAAGCTTTGGCAGGAATAAAAGTATTCCCAGGACAAAAAGGGCTACCATGATCAAGCTATATATGCCATTCTCAAAGCTTGACCAAAATAGAAATACTGATCTCAGGCCATGGGTAATTTTATCAGCAGTATCTGTCACATCAACACTCAGCAGAACAGCATTCTTTGAATTTATAATCTCACTATGAAAACTTAAAACATCCAGATTGGTGTTAGAATTATGCCAAATAAACTGCAAATATCTTTAAACTTTTTCCTAATTATAATGACTACCACTGTAAATTTTAGAACTCACATTAATCAATAATATTTGGCATGACACTCGAGATGGTTCCTTACTCTTAAGCTCTGAACCTTCTTCCAATAATTTGAATAGGATAAAGAGCCTCAATCTGTTGTTCCAAATGCCTATCTAAATCTTCTTGTATACTCAACACATTAGTAACATTTTTTTTTTTTGCTAAATGATTAACAAAATAGCTGTCTTAATTTCTTGTGTCAAAGCAATTGTAGAAGCAGTGATGCTAGCAATTAATGTAATTAAAGCTGTTATACCAGTAATAATCAAGCCCACTACCCTCTTGTTTCTGCTTAAACCCTGACTCACTTCTTCCAGTACTTGTATGCTTTTTTTCAGATGACCAAGTTTCTGTGATATGCAGGGCAGTAAACAAAAGCTGGTTGATAGACCTCCATAACTGACATGCTTGATTTCAACACATTAACACTATTAGAAAGTGTGTAATCAATGCAACTTACATTAAATACTGTAGAAGAAACAAAAGGAATTTTAACTTGACAATTAAAAGAGCCTTAACACATGTGCTAACACATTTTTGAAATCCAGATCTCACCCCAACTTTATCTCTTGCTAACATAACATCTTAGAGAACTCCAACTAACTTCCAGATATGTCTCTGAAAATGTGTAGAACCAGACTTAAGACTCTTATTTCCAATTTTGGATTGATTTCTAGACTGGTACATGATTGAGTCCAAATAACTGATCACATTTAAGAAAAATACAAGAGGCATTATAACTTCTCTTTTTGATTCTCTGTTCCACAAGGTCTAAAAACTTGAGGGAAGGCAGTTTGTCCCATCAGGGGTATAGGTAAGCAAAAGTGGGTCAGGAACATATGTCCAATACAGCTCCCCACTCACCATTGTCAGAGCACTCAGCAAGCTCATAGATCAGCACCATTAATTGTCTGGGCATAAGCATGCTTCACCTGTCACTCTGGCAGCCACCATGCTCCTTCAGTATCCTGCAGAAAAACACAAACATGCCCTCTTCCCCATATTAAATACCTGATGGGGATCATGCCATATGCCAGTAAGTGGATCCTTCCTTTCACATATGCATAAGTATGTCTTGTTGTAGAGTGCCATAGATACTCAGCAGAAAGTTCCTTGCTGTCCAAATTTTTTTTAAAAATATTATAAGAAAAAGAACATGATTTAAGTAAATTTGTGGTGTACAGGATATACTTCTCCCCTTTTCTTTTTAGGAAGATATTGTTTTAAAGTTACATAGGCCCCTTCTACAGTCCCTTGTCCTTGAGGATTTTAAGGAATCCCAGTAATATGAGTAATATTAAATTGCTGCTAAAAAGTCTCAAATGCTTGACTGCAATAGCCAGTTCCATTATCTGTTTTATTTTTGTTTGTTTTTCTTTCTTTTTTTTTTTTATTATTTGATACTTTATTTATCTATATTTAAGATGTTATCTCCTTTCCCCATCCCCCAGAAACCCTTATCCCATCAACCCTCCTCCTATTTCTATGAGAGTGTGCCCCCACCAATCCACCTATCCCCACCTCTCCATCCTCGAATTCCCCCTCACTGGTGCATCCAGCCTTCAAGGGACCAAGGCCCTCTTCTCCCACTGATACCCAACAAGGCCATCCTCTACTACGTATACAGCTAGAGCCATTGGTCTCTCCATGTGTGTTCCCAGGTTAGCTGTTTAGACCCTGGGATCACTGGTTGGTTGGCATTGTAGCTCTCCCCATGGGGATGCAATCCCCTTCAACTCCTTCAGTCTTTTCTCTAACTCCTCCATTGGGGACCCTGTGATCAGCTCAACGATTAGCTGCAAGCATCTGCCTCTGTATATGTCAGACTCTGGCAGAGCCTCTCAGGACACAGGTGTATCAGTTTCATGTCAGCACACACTTCTCAACATCCACAAAAATGTTTGTATATGGTGATTGTACTTGGGATGGATCCCCAGGTGGGAAACTCTCTGGATGTTTCCTCCTCCAGTCTCTGCTCCACACATTGTCTCATATTTGCTCCTGTGAGTATTTTGTTACTCCTTCTAAGAAGGACCTAAGTGCCCAGACTTTAGTCTTTCTTCTAGGTCTTTATGTGGTCTATGAGTATTGTGAACTTTGGGGCTAATATCCACTTATCAGTGAGTGCATACCATGTGTGTTCTTTTGTGATTGAGTTACCTGACTCAGAATATTTTCTAGTTCCATCCATTTGCCTAGGAATTTCATAAATTCATTGTTTTTAATAGCTGAAGAGTACTCAATTGTGTAAATGTACCACATTTTCTGTATCCATTCCTCTGTTGAAGGACATCTGGGTTCTTTCCAGCTTCTGGCTATTGTAAATAAGGCTGCTATGAACACAGTAGAGCATGTGTCATTATTACATATTGGGGGATCTTCTGGGTATATTCCCAGGAGTGGTATAGCTGGGTCCTGAGGTAATACTTGTCCAATTATCTGAGGAACTGCCACACTGATTTCCAGAGTGGTTGCACCAGCTTGCAATCACACCAACAATGGAGGAGTGTTCCTCTTTCTCCACATCCTCGCCAGCATCTGCTATCACGTGAGTTTTTGATCTTAGTCTTTCTGACTGGTGTGAGGTGGAATCTCAGGATTGTTTTGATTTGCATTTCCCTGATGACTAAAGATGTTGAACATTTCTTTAGGTGCTTATCAGCCATTTGATATACTTCAAATGAAAATTCTTTGTTGAGCTCTATACCCCAATTTTAATAGGGTTATTTGCTTGTCTGGTGTGCCCTCCCCTGAGCCTTGAGCAAGCCTGAAAGACCTTGTTTACCACAATAGACCAAATAATAGGACCCAGGTGGATTTTCCCACCTTGGCTGCAAGCACGGCCTGCTACAGGAACTTAGAAGAATAAACTGCCTGCTGAGCTTGCCTTGTGATATCTCCATCTGTGACTAAGGATGAGTTCCCCTATCCATCTCCATCTGTGACCAAGGATGGGTTCCCCCACCCATATCCTGGTGAAGCAAGAAGGGGTTTGGTGAGGCTGTCCCTTTAAATTGAGAGCCGAACATTAAACTTCAAGCCTTGATCAGAGAACTTTATCTTGGCTTCATCTTTTCTTGCCCTCCGTCCCTTTCTTCATTTCCAGCCCCACTTTCAGGAGAACTTGGTTGGTCTGTGGCCACAGGCGGCTACAGTCTGGAGTATAATTTCTTGAGTTCTTTGTATGTTTTGAATATTAGCCCTCTATCAGATATAGGATTGGTAAAGATCTTTTCCCAATCTGTTGGTTGCCATTTTGTCCTACTGACAGTGTCCTTTGCCTTACAGAAGCTTTGCAATTTTATGAGGTTTCATTTGTCAATTATTGATCTTAGCACATAAGCCATTGGTGTTCTGTTCAGGAACTTCCCCTATTCTTATGTGTTCAAGACTCTTCCCCACTTTCTCTTCTATTAGTTTCAGTGTATCTGGTTTTATGTGGAGGTCCTTGATCCACTTGGACTTGACTTTTGTGCAAGGAGATAAGAATGAATCAATTTGCATTTTTCTACATGCTGACCTCCATCCAGTTCAACCAGCACCATTTGTTGAAAATGCTGTCTTTTTTCCACCAAATGGTTTTAGCTCCTTTGTCAAAGATCAAGTGACCATAGGTGTGTGGGTTCATTTCTGGATCTTCAATTCTATTCCAGTGATCTTGCCTATCTCTGTACAAATACCTTGCAGGTTTTTTTTTTTTTTTTCACTATTGCTTTGTACAGGGTGAGGTCAGAAGTGGTGATTCCCCCAAAAGATCTTTTATGTGTTGAGAATAGTTTTCGATATCCTGAGTGTTTTGTTATACCAAACGAATTTGAGAATTACTCTTTCTAACTCTGTGAAGAATTGAGTTGGGTTTTTGATGAGGATTTCATTGAATCTGTAGATTTCTTTTGGCAAGATGGCCAGAAGCAATATAATATTAATAATAATATTAATATAATAATATAATATAATTAATATTAATATATTAATCCTGCCAATCTATGAGCATAGAAGATCTTTCCATCTTCTGAGATCTTCTTCAATTTCTTTTTTCAGAGATTTGAAGTTCTTGTCATTCAGGTCTTTCACTTGCTTGCTTAGAGTCACACCAAGATATTTTATACTATTTGTGACTATTGTGAATGGTGTAATTTCCCTAATTTCTTTTCAGCCTGTTTATCCTTTGAGTAGAGGAAGGCTACTGATTTTTTGAGTTAATTTTATATCCAGCCACTCTGCTAAAGTTGTTTATCAGATTTATGAGTTCTCTGGTGAAAATTTTGGGGTGACTTAAGTATACTATCATATCATCTGCAAATAGTGATATTTTGACTTCTTTCTTTCCAATTTGTATCCCTTTGATCTCCTTTTGTTGTGTAATTGCTCTGGCTAGAACTTCGAGTACTATATTGAATAGGTAGGGCTAGAGTGGTCAGCCTTGTCTAGTCCCTGATTTTAGTGGATTGTTTCACGTTTCTCTCCATTTAGTTTAATGTTAGCTACTGGTTTGCTGTATATTACTTTTACTATGTTCAGGTATGTGCCTTGAATTCCTGATCTTTCCAAGACTTTTACAATAAAGGGGTGTTGAATTTTGTCAAATGCTTTCTCAGCATTCAATGAGATGATCATGTGGGTTTTTTTCTTTGAGTTTGTTTATATAGTGGATTACATTGATGAATTTCTGTATGTTGAACCATCCCTACATCTGGGATAAAGCATACTTGATCATTGTGGATGATTGTTTTGATGTATTCTTGGATTTGTTTTACAAGAATTTTATTGAGTAGTTTTGCATAGATATTCATAAGGGAGATTGGTTTGAAGTTCTTTTCGTTGTTGGGTCTTTGTGTATAGGCATAAGCGTGATTGTGGCTTCGTAGAAGAATTGGGTAGTGTTCCTTCTGTTTTTATTTTGTGGAAAAGTTTAAAGCGTTTTGGTATTAGGTCTTCCTTGAAGGTCTGATAGAATTCTGCACTAAAACCATCTGGTCCTGGCTGTTTTTTGATGGGGATACTTTTAATGACTGCTGCTATTTCTTTAAGGGTTATAGGACTATTTAGATAATTTACTGATTTTTATTTAACTTTGGTACCTGGTATCTGTCTAGGAAATTATCCATTTAATTCAGATTTTCCAGTTTTGTTGAGTATATACATTTGTAAGAGTATCTGATGATTTTTTAAAATTTCCTCAGTTTCTGTTGCTGTGTCTCCTTTTTCAGTTCTGATTTTAGTTATTTGGATACTGTCTCTGTGCCCTCTGGTTAGTCTGGCTAAGGGTTTATCTATGTTGTTGATTTTTGCAAAGAACCAGCTCCTGGTTTTGTTGTTTCTTTGTATAGTTCATTTTGTTTCTACTTGGTTGATTTCATCCCTGAGTTTGATTATTTCCTGTAGTCTATTCCTCTTGGGTGTATTTGCTTCTTTTGATCTAGAGCTTTCAGGTGTGCTGTCAAGCTGTTAGTGTATGCTCTCTCCAGTTTCTTTTTGTAGGCACTTAGAGCTATGAGTTTTCCTATTAGCATTGCTTTCATGGAGTCCCACAAGTTCTGGTGAGATGTGTCCTCATTTTCATTAAATTCTAAAAAGTCTTTATTTTCTTTCTTTCTTTCTTCCATGATCAAGTTACCATTGAGTAGAGAGTTGGTCAGCTTCCATATCTATGTGGGCTTTCCATTGATTTTATTGTTATTGACAAGGAGCCTTATTCCATGATGATCTGATTGGATGCATGGGATTTTTTAAAATTTTTCTTATATATGTTGAGGCCTGTTTTGTACTCAATTATATGACTAATTTTGGAGAAGGTACCGTGAGGTACTGAAAAGATATATTCTTTAGTTTTTGGATGAAATGTTCTATACATACTTGCTAAATCCATTTGATTCATAACTTCTCTTAGTTTCACTGTATCTCTCTTCAGTCTCTGTTTCCATGAACTGTCTATTGCTCAGAGTGGGGTGTTTAAGTCTCCCAATATTATTGTGTGAGGTGCAATGTGTGCTTTGAGCTTTAATAAAATTCCCTTTATGAATGTGGGTGCCCTTGCATTTGGAGCACAGATATTCAGAATTGAGGTTCATCTTAATAGATTTTTCCTTTGACAAGTATGAAGTGTCCTTATCTTTTTTGATAAATTCTGGTTGATTTTATTCGATATTACAATGGGTAATCCTGCTTGTTTCTTGGGACCGTTTGCTTTAAAAATTGTCTTCTAGCCTTTTACTCTGAGGTAGTGTCTGTCTTTGTCACTCAGGTGTGTTTTCTGTATGCAGCAAAATTTCGAGTCCTATTTATGTATCCAGTCCATTAGCCTATGTCTTTTATTGGGGAATTGAGTCCATTGATGTTCAGAGATATTAAGAAAAAGTGATTGTTGCTTCCTGTTACTTTTGTTATTAGTGGTGGAATTATGTTTGTATGGCTATCTTCTTTTGGATTTGTTTGAAGAAGATTACTTTCTTGCTTTTTCTAGGGTATAATTTCCCTCCTTGTATCGAAGCTTTCCCTCTTTTATCCCTTGTAGGGCTGGATTTGGGGAAAGATATTGTATAAATTTGTTTTTGTCATGGAATATCTTGGTTTCTCCATCTATGGTAATTGAGAGTTTTGCTGGGTATAGTAGCCTGGGCTGGCATTTGTGTTCTCTTATGGTCTGTATGATGTCTGTCCAGGATCTTCTGGCTTTCATATCATCTCTGGTGAGAAATATGGTGTAATTCTGATTGGTCTGCCTTTATAAGTTACTTGACCTTTTCCCCTTTCTGCTTTTAATATTCTTTCTTTGTTTTGTGCATTTGGTGTTTTGATTATAATGTGAAAGGAGGAATTTCTTTTCTGATCTAGTGTATTTGGAGTTCTGTAGGATTCTTGTATGCTCATGGGCATCTCTTTCTTTAGGTTAGGGAAGTTTTCTTCTATAATTTTGTTGATGATATTTACTGGCCCTTTAATTTTGGAATCTTCACTCTTTTCTATACCTATTATCCTTAGGTTTGGTCTTTTCATTTTGTCCTGGATTTCCTGGATGTTTGGGTTAGGAGCTTTTTGCATTTTGCATTTTTTTTGACAGTTGTGTCAGTGTTTTCTGTGGTATCTTCTGCACCTGAGTTTGTCTCTTCTATCTCTTGTATTCTGTTTGTGATGCTTGCATCTGTGACTCCTGATCTCTTTTCTATGTTTTCTATCTCCTGGGTGGTCTCCCTTTGTGATTTCTTTATTTTTTCTACTTCCATTTTTAGATCCTGAATGGTTTTGTTCAATTCCTTGACCTGTTTCGTTGTTTTTCTGTAATTCTTTAAGGGACTTTTTTTTTCTCTCTAAGGGCTTCTACCTGTTTACCTGTATTCTCCTGTATTTCTTTGTGGGAGTTATTTATGTCCTTCTTGAACCCTCTCTTATCATCGTGAGAAGTGATTTTAAATCTGAATCTTTCTTTTCCAGTGTCATGGGCTATTCAGGACTTCCTGTCATGGGATAATTAGGTTCTGATGATGCCAAGTAACCCTCGTTTCTGTTGCTTATGTTCTTGTGCTTACCTTTTACCCTCTTGTTATCTGTAGTGCTACCTTCACTCACTGTCTCTGACTGGAGGCTGTCAGTTCTTTTGTCTTGGTTGTGTTGGAACTCCTCAGAATCCAGCTGTCTCTGTGGTCTTATGATCCTGAGATCCTGGTTGTGATAGCTCCTAGGAGTCAGGCTGCTTCTAGGATCCTGAAATCCTGGTGTGCCCAAGCTCCTAAGATCCTTATCCTATATTCCTGGGCATGTTAGAGTGCCTGGGAGTCCAGCCTCCTCTGGGTTTGGGGGTATTGTGTGCAGAGCTGGCAACCTAGGAATGCTCTAAACACTGGTGCAGATGTGTCCCATGACACTGGCTGTGAGGGAGTTCCTGGGTCCCTGTGGGTTCCAATTACTCCCTGTTTGGGGTGGGGGAGTGCTGTGGCCTACTCACCTACAATCCTGGGCCTGTTAGATCCCCTGGGATTCCAGTCTCTTCTGAGTTTTGTGGGATTGGGTGCAGAGCTGGTGCCATAGGACTGCTGCAAGCACTGGTGCAGATAGAAAGGGTCGAATTTTCCTATATTGAAACATCCCTGCATCTCTGGGATGAAGCCTGCTTGATCTTGATGGATGATGTCTTTCATCTGTCCCGGATTCAGTTTGTGACTATTTTATTGAGTATTTTTGCATCAATGTTCATGAGAAAAATCGGTCTAAAGTTCTCTTTCTTTGTTGAGTCTTTGATTGGTTTAGGTATTGGGGTGACTTTGGCCTCATAGAATGAGTTTGGGAGTATTCCTTCAGTTTTTATATTGTGGAATAGTTTGAGGAGTATTGGAATTAGTTTTTCTTTGAAAATCTGGTAGAATTTTACACTAAAACCACCTGGTCCTGGCTTTTTTTTTGGTGGGGGGGAGGATGGGGGTACTTTTAGTGACTGCTTCTATTTCTTTAGGGGTTATGGCTATTTAAATAGTTTACCTGTTTTAACTTTGGTAAGTGGTATCTGTCTAGAAAATTGTCTATTTCATTAAGATTTTTCAATTTACAGGTTTTTGAAGTAAGACCCAATGATTCTTTGAATTTCCTCAGTGTCAGTTGTTATGTCTCCCTTTCATTAATGATTTTGTTTATTTGGATACTGTCTCTCTGTCTCTTGGTTGTTTGGCTAAGGGTTTGTCTGTCTTATTGATTTTCTCAAACAACCAGCTCTTGATTTCCTTGATTCCTTCTACTGTTTTCTTTGTTTCTAACTGATTGATCTCAGCCCCAATTTTGATTCTTCCCCTCCTTCTTTGGTATGCTTGATTCTTTTGTTTCCTAGAGCTTTCTGTTCTACTTTTAAATTGGTGATATGAGAACTTTCTAATTTCTTTATGGAGGCATTTAGTGCTATGAAGTTTCCTCTCAGCACTGCTTTCATTGTGTTCCACAAATTTGGGTATGTTGTGGCTTCATTTTCATTTAATTCTCTTATTTATTTCTTCCTGACCCAGAGATCATTGAGTAGAGAGTGGCTTAATTTTCATAAGTGTTTCTGTTGTTTCCAGTGTTTCTGTTGTTTTTGAAGTCTAGCTTTAATCCATGGTGGTCTGATAAGGTACAAGACATTATTCTAATTTTCTTTCATCTGTTGAGGCTTGCTTTGTGACTGACTATATGGTCATTTTTAGAGAAGAATTCATGAGGTGCTGAGAAGAAGGTATATACGTTTGCATTTGGGTAAAATATTCTATAGATGTCTGTTAGATCCATTTGATTCATAATGTCAGTTTCATTATTTCTCTGTTTAGGTTTTTGTCTGGATGTCCTGTCGATTGGTGAGAATGGGTGTTGAAGAGTCCTACTATAAATGTGTGGGGTTCAATGTGCTATTTGAGCTTTAGCAATGTTTCTTTTACAAATGTGGTTGCCCTTTTGTTTGGGGCATAGATGTTCAGAATTGAGATGTTACCTTGGTAGATTTTTTTTCCTTTGAGAGTATGACATGTCCTTTCCCTTCTCTTTTGATTAATTGTGGTTAAAAATCTATTTTATTAGATATTAGAATGGCTGCTCCAGCTTGCTTCTTGGGTCCATTTGCTTGGAAAACATTTTTCTAGCCCTTTACTATGAGGTAATGGCTATCTTTATGGCTGAAGTGTGTTTCTTGTATGCAGTATAATGATGGATCCTGTTTTCACATCCATTCTGTTTTCCCATATCTTTTTATTGGGGAATGGAGTTCATTGATGCTGAGAGATATTAATTACCAGTGATTGTTAATTCATAATATTTTGATGTTGATGGTGTTGCATGTTTGTTTCCCATTCTTTTTGCTGATGGGTAATTTCTTATTTCATGGTTTTTTTTTTTTTTTTTTGATGTAGTTATCCTCTTTGGTTGAAGTTTTTCCTCTAGTATTTTCTATAGGGCTGGACTAGTGGAGTGATATTTTTTAATTTGGATTTGTCTTGAAATATCTTGTTTTCTCCATCTACGGTGATCGAGAATATTGCTGGGTATGGTAGTCTAGGTTGGCACCTGCGATTTTTTAGAGGTTATAGCATATCTGTCCAGGCCCTTCCAACATTTAGAGTCTCTGTTAAGATGTCGGGTAGAATACTGATAGGTCTGCCTTTGTATGTTACCTGGCCTTTTCCCCTTGCTACTTTTAATATTCTTTCTTTGTTCTGTAGATTTTGTGTCTTGCTTATTATGTGCCAGGATTTTCTTTTCTGATCCAGTCAACTGGTGTTCTATAAGCTTCTTGTATGTTTATAAGCATCTCTTTCTTTAGTTTGGGCAAGTTTTCTATGATTTGTTACTGCTGCTGCTGCTACTGTTGCTGCTGCTGCTGCTGTTGTTGTTGTTGTTGAGAATATTTTCTGGGCCTTCTAGCTGGGATTCTTCATCTTCCTTTATTCTTATTATTCTTAGGTCAGGTATTTTCATGGTATCCCAGATTTTCTGGGTGTTTTGTGTCAGGTATTTCTTAGCTTTAACATTTTCCTTGACCTGATGTATCCATGTTTTCTATTGTATCTTCTATGCTTGAGATTCTCTCTTCCATCTCCTGTATTCTGTTGGTGATACTTGCATCTGTTGTTCCTGTTCTCTTCTCTAGATTTTTCCATCTCCAGGATTTCCTCAGTTTGTGTTTTCTTTATTGCTTCTATTTCTACTTTCAGGTCTGGTACAGTTTAATTCCTTCATCTGCTTAATTGAATTTTCCTGTATGTCTTTAAGAGATTTGTTTTCTTTTTAAAGACCTTTATCTGTTTGATTGTATTTTCCTGTATTCTTTAAAGAATTTATTCATTTCATCTTTAAAGGCCTCTATCATCTTTATAAGATTTGTTTTAAGGTCATTTTCTTGTGTTTCAGTTGTGCTAGGATATCCAGGGCTTGCTATAGTGGGGTAGCTGTGCTTTGGAGGTGTCATTGCCCTGGCCCTTGTTGATTGGATTCTTTTGAGGGCTTTTAGCCCTTTGGATGGTTTAGGTGCCTGGATGTTCTTGTAGTAGGTATTGGGAGGTGTGTGAACCTCAATGGTCCTGATGGTCCTGATGGTCCTGATGTGGCAGACCTCTCATGAGTATCCTTGGGCTGTATGGTTCTGGACCTGAAGTTCTGTATGTTTCAAGAGTCTCTAGTCCATTGAAGTTGGGTGGAGATGTGGAAGGAGTGTGGAGGTCCCCCCAGGATGGCAGGCTGCTCAGGGCAGCTTGACTTGGTCCAGAGGGCTCAGAGAGCAGGGAAGATGGGTAGGGGAAGGGAAGCTTACCTGTATTATTCTGGAGTCTGATGGAGAGCCAGCAGGAGAATGGAAGTTCCCCTGGGATAGCAGGCTGCTCAGGGTGAGTTGTGTTTCTTGTGTGCAGCAGCAGGATGGATTCTGGTTTTGCAACCATTTGGTTAGTTTGCATCTTTTTATTGGGGGTGAATTGAAACAGTTGCTATTAAGAGATATCAATAATCAATGAGTGTTAATTTCTGTTATTCTGTTATTGTTGTTGGTGGTAGTGATAGTAGTTCTTATTAGTGGTATGTTTGTGTATGTGTGTGTATACCTCCCTTCTTTTAATTTTGTTTATGTGAGACTATTTCCTGTGTTTTCACGAGTGTAATTAACCTCCTTGGTTTTGAGTTTTCCTTCTAGTATCTTCTGTAGGGTTGGGTTTGTAGATAGATACTGTTTAAATTTGACTTTGTTATGGAATGTCTTATTTTCTCCATCTATGGTGATTAAAAATTTTGCTAGCTCTCATAATCTGGGCTGGCATCTTTGGTCTCTTAGAGTCTGTAGCATATGTGCTTTGGCTTTTAGACTCTCCACTGAGAATAAGGTGTAATTCTAATAGGTCTGCCTTTATATGTTACTTGGTCTTTTTCCTTTGCAGCTTTTAATCTTTGTTCTGTATGCTTAGTGTTTTGATTATTACGTGGTTAGGGGACTTAATTTTCTGATCCAATCTTCTTGCTTCTTGTACTTGTTAGAAATAATAAAGCAGTGCAATCTTGAACAAATCACACATGCAGCAGATCTCACATGATATTTTTACTGGGAGAGGGTCAGAGGTGGCCTCTGGGAGAGGGTGGAGGGAAAGAGGGGAGGCAGGGAGGACATGCATGTGTGGTGGAGGGGGTATGGCACATATACAAAGGGCTGGACATAGGAGGGACACTATTCTGTCTCTTTGCAGGGTCCCTGAAAGCTGGCTGTAAAGCTGCCTGATTACTGTGAAGTCACTTCTAGCTGTCCAGGGATATGCCATGCCTGATGCTAACATTACCTTGATAAGTATCTCCTTCTTTAGGTTGAGGAAATGTTCTTTGATGATATTATTGAAGACATTTCCTCAGCCTCTGAGCTGGAATTCTTCTCCTTCCTCTATTCCTATTATTCTTAGGTCTTTGTCTTCATAATATCCCAGATTTCCTGGAAGTTTTATGTCAGGAAATTTTAAATTTAACGTTTTATTTGACAGTTATTCCCTTTTCTCTTATTGTATTTTCAATGCCTGATTTTGTCTCATCTAGTTTTTGTATTCTGTTGGTGAGGATTTTCACTGTAGCTCTTCTTTGCTTTCCTAATTAATCTCATTTCCAGAATTCCCTCAGTTTATGTTCTCTTTATTGCTTTTATTTTCATTTTTAAGTCTTGAATAGTTTTATTTGTTTCCTTCAATTTTTTCTTTGCTTCCTTGAAAGGATTTATTAACTTCCTCCAATTGTTTTTTTTTTTTTTTTCTGGATTTCTTTAAGGACTTTATTCATTTCCTCCTTCAGGAACTCTGCCATCTTCATATAGTTAGTTTTATGGCCTTTTCCTTTTGCTTAAGCTATGTTGGGATATTCAGGGCCTGCTAACAGTGGTAGGCTAGATAGAAAAATTCTGGCTATTATTGATTGTGTTCTTATGCTGGCATCTATACATCTGGGTTTGGGGTGATTATAGGTCTAGGTGCTTATTTCTGGGTTTGTTTTTGTTGGGTGTGTGATTTTTTTTCCCCCTTAGTTTCTGTTTCCTTTCTGGGTTTTTAGTGTGTGTGTGATGTTTGTGTGTAGCCTGTCTCACTGGCCTCACTGGGTTAATGTGTTTAAGGGAAATGCTTGCTGGGTTTGGAAGTTAGAGGAAGGGAGGCCAGAGAAAGATAGTTTGTTGGAGCACTAAGGACAATCGTTAGGTTTGCTTTTAAGGGAACAGAGTTTGGAAAAGGTTCAAGGGCAGCCTACCTGGTCTTCAGGCAGGTGTGGCCTGGAGTTGAGCAGGGGCATCTGTCTGAGTTGGGGACTGGGACACAGCAATGGAGGACAGGCTGGTGGGGGAGGGTTATAGTCTATGTGATCCACAGGAGGTCTGGAAACAGGAGATGGGAGGCTGTAACTGGTGTTCTGTTGCAGCACTAGGGGCGACCCTGAGCACTGGATCCAAGGAACAGAGA